>CAUYPK010059124.1:0-79057 GCA_963574355.1 Loris lydekkerianus | reverse complement strand
AGCTTCCGCAGCTGTTTGGGCTCTTTAGGAGACTCTGACTTAGACATGACGGCAGTGGGAAGAGAGACTTTAACGATGTTTCCTCGGCAGCGTCCACAGGCAGAAAACTGTTCTACAACTTCTAATGGTGCCTTCTATACATAGGTGCACACAATTGTGGAGACTCTTGACCTGACCTGAAGATCACACAACTTTGCACGTCAAGTTTCTTTTTCAAAAATCCTCATCAGGCTAAGTGACAGAGCAAATGTGAATGAATGCTGCAGAGAATCCTGAGTGGAGCTTTAGTGCCCAGACTGCTAGAGCCTCTCCTCCTCCCCCTCCATTACAGACTTTTCACGGCTTCACCTCAACTGCCACCCACACTATGGGGAATGCATGTGTTTGGGGCAGGAAGAATGTAGGACTAAGCTGTCTCTCCTTCCTTCCCTGGCACACTCCTTACTCTCTAATCCTGGCTAACTGTCAACTTTTCCTTCTTGCTCAGAATCTTCTCTCTGCTCCTTCTTCTACCTTTTCCTCTTTGCTTTGCCTTCCCTGTCACCATCCATTGTCATAGAAGGTTTTGAGTCTGGGGCTGAGGTGGGGATGAGAAGCAGAGAGAATCAGATACATTTGCCTGGGGAAAGACTGAGCGTGTCCCGAGCCCTCCTGGCTCCCTCCTTCCCCAGCTTCTCCAGGCTTCTGATTTCTGTTTTACTTCTGTCTCCTTACCAACTTCCAATGACTATGCTTGAAGATATGCAGCAACTGCCCTTTGTCTTATTGATTTGAGTTAATCAAGAACAGAGAGGTTTTCAGAGTGATGGTCTTACCCAGAGACCTGTGGAATGCAAAGAACTTTCTTCTTCCATTTACAGAACAAACAGCTGAGAGCCAGGAATTCTGCCTCTGAGTGGCTAGCCCTGTCTTCCCTCCCTCTGGCTTCTCACCTCCAGACCCCTCTACCCCACAAGTGCACTGTCATATGACTGTGGATTCCCCCCAGGAGGTGCAATTTAATCTTTAACCTGTTTCTCCAAGGAGATTGGTTTTCCAGAGCACATTTTTGGGAGAGCATAAATGTTTTAGGTCTGATCATCTAGTATTTTTTGTCCTGCCCACAGCCCTTGTCTCCCTCAGAAGTCTCTTTATTATCTCTAGCTGTACTAGTAACTTTCCCCTCCCTACCATGATTCCTAAAGTCTATTTTGTCCCAAATCATCTACATGTTTAGCTCACTTGGGCACGTCCAGGTGCACAGCCAGTTCTTGTCCCAGAACCCCCTGAACTCCAAACAAATTCCTTCAGCTACTTGGGAAGTTGAATTCTGTGTCTGGTGTAAACATTTTTAGGAACCAAAGGAGCACTTTTTAGGGCATTTTAAGCTCACATGAGACACATTTGTGAATCTAAGTTATTCTTTCTCTCTTTATCACCACTGTTATTACTTGGTTTTAGCACATTATACCAAAAGGGTGATATTCAAGTTCTCTAGAACCAATCACGGTTGGGCCAAATTTCTTATAAATGTAGCAAATGTCTAGAGGTTTTACTTTCTGAGCTGATCTCAGTAAATGATGTCAGTAACTCCCAGCCCCCTGGGGTTGAAAGGGGTTGGTCAACTGTAAGCACATAAAACACGGACGAATTTCACAGATAAGATATTGAGGGAAATAATGCAGCCCTGAAAGAGGACTTATCAGACACTTCAATTTTTTTTAAACCCAAAGATAGAGAAAACAAATTGATGGTACCAGATGCCAGGACAGGGGTCACCTGGTGAAGGTAAACATAGACACAGGTCTGCGCTCCTGGGGTGCTGGTAAGATTTCTTGGACAGATGAGTTCGCTTTGTAAAATTTCATAGTGCCAAACATTTATGATCTGGGCACTTTTCTGTGTGTGTATGTTATATATATTCCAACAAAAAGTTGTGTTTTTTTTAAAAGCAGTTTGTCAAGATTCTGGCTGCTGAGCCTGGGAAAGGCATGAAGTGATACTGTATTAAGTTGTCTGCTCAGTGACTCTTGAGAGTGGCACATTCTCCCCAGCCCCAATAAAAGCCTGCAGAAGGGTCAGACCAAGGATTAGACTCTTGGGGAAGGCACATGTAAAACTTAAGGAGTTCTAGGAATTGTATTAGACATTTCTCATGCTCGTGGATAATCTACTTCTGGATACTGAAATAAGGCAGAAAGGTGAGTAGAGAATGCTGTGCCATTAGGAAAGCCAGAAGAGGAAAGATACTCTCCTCTGTTCCCTGGTGCTGACGAGTGGCTTTGCAGCCCAGGCTGACCAATGGATTGACTTTGAATTTTTAGGACAGTTGAAAATGTTTAAGGCAGCAAAGGAGATATTTAGGTGCCTAGGAATTTGATGTTGAGTGTCCAGTAGAAATGAATCCATTGTGGGTGGAGCCTGCCACAGCTTTCTAGATAGCATGTATTTTGTTACATGATCTAAAGATCTAGATAGCATGTTACTTCTCGGTAGCCCTGTCTTTCTTGGGTTCCCAGCCTCTGCATCCTTTCTGAGGATACATACCTGATACTCTTCTTAAATCCCATTTCTGATTAAGATAATCACAGAAAGTTTCAGTTACTTATACTAGTATAAGTAACTAGTATTAAAACTCCCCAAAAAAGTAATTTCAATTTTTTTATTGTTGTTATTGTTGTAGTTTGACCAGGGCCAGGTTTGAACCCGCCACCCTCAGTATATGGGGCTGATGCCCTACCCACTGAGCCACAGGTGCCACCCTGATTTCAAATTTTGTTTGCAACTCTTCACCCAAATTTTATCACAGGGCTTCTAATTCCACTAATAGGGAGTATTTGGGGTGTAACCATGCTCTCATTTCACAAATAGCAACATTCTTCCAGGGCAATTCTTCATTCATACTTGAATGTGATTTTTTCCAATTGCTTCTTTTTCCCTTATGTCTACCTGAGGTCAGTACATTAAAAACATAAGATGGAGGAGGGAAGAGTTCACGAAAAGTTCATTTGGGGGCTTAGAGCATTTGGGGGTGGGAGAAAAGGAATAAAATATGTTTCCAAGGTGGAAAGCCTTGGCAAGTCAGAGGGTCTCCTGAGGTCCTAGGATTCCTCTGGGGCAGGACATGGTGAAATAGGTGGGTGCTGAGAGCAGTGTGTCAGAGAGCTAAAGAAACATTTTGCAGTTTTACTTTCATTTAGCCTTTTGCACATATGTATTTTTTGTTGTATGGTAGGGCAAGTAATTGGGAGCCCTGGGGTTTGAGGAGTGATTATAGGTGATTTATTATATTGTTGCAACTCGCAGCTTATATATAGATGCCATCAGGAGCAGCAGTGTGGGTTCAGGATCCACCTTGCCAGACCAATCTGCATAAAACAACAGGCACTCACTCAGAACCAGTTACGCCAGACTAAACCCATTTCCTCTGTTGATGGGGTTCCCAGGCTGGTGGGTTTTAGCAGGATTTAGACCTGTGAGCACAGAACAGTTAAGCAGATTTGTAACTGAACAATCACACTTGAAGACTGAGGATTAATGAATCTGTGCCAAATTTAAGGGAGGTCTCCAGACATTTGCTGCAGGGTCCCAGTCAACATTTTTATTAATGACATGGATGGGTTCACAGAACTTACTGATCAAATTTGCTGAGAGGGTTAGTGGCTATGTTGGATGACAAGATCAGGATTTAGAAAGATCTCAGGAGACTGCACTGATGTCCCAGATATAGCAAAATGGGATTTAACAGGGATAAATGTGAAGTCTTTCACTGAGCCCTAAAATGCCACTGCATATGTAGAGGCTGGAGGTGACTTGGGATAACCCAAACACAACTAAGGAAGATTTGCCCTGAAGCAGAGTCAGGATATGTGTAAGTGAACAAGAACTCTGCCTGGCTACGGCTATCCCTGCCGCACCTGGAGATTGTGGCTCATTCTGGACACTGCCCTGGAAGAGCAATAGGGATGAGTGAAACATGTCCAGTGATGGGGGCCAGGCCACGATGGGGGCGGAAGCTATTTTGTAGGTGAGACAGCAGCTGAAGGATGTCTAGTTTGGAGACAAGACAGCTTAAGAGTTATGCCATTTTATTTTTAATTATTTGTAGGCTGATAAAGTAGAAGGTGAATTAGATCTGTTTTGATGATATCAAAGGGTAAAACTCACAGGCACAGGTGGAAGTTGTAGCTTCTACCTAAATTGCAAAATTTAGGAAAACTTTCCAGCAATTAAATAAATAGGAATGCATAATGGTGAGAGTGCAGGCTTGAGAGTTATGCTTTGGTTCAGATCTCAAATATGCCATTTACTAGCTGTGTCTTTGGCAAGTTTACACTTTTATTTGCTGGAGAATTAACTGCCATGGTAGAGAACTTAGCATGGAGTTTGCTACACATAGAGATTCAATCAATGACAGCTATTTTTATGATGCTTGTTGTTAGAGTTGCTAAAAGTTTAATGAGTAGCCTCAGGTGGAAGTGAGCTTGAGCATAGCTGGAATGATGGAGAGTGAGTTTAATTCTGAGATTTGACACCTTTTAGGCAAAACGAAGTATAAGTCTCAGTAGATGAAGTAAAAAACAATCTGCCTCGTACCTGTATTTTCTTTCAAGTTTGTTCTTAGAACAGCTAGATTTTGTGTTTCACAATGTCAAAGAAGTTAGTCTTTTTCTCAAACTATGCACATTTAGAACATGACCTATGGGCTGTATATAAAGTAATAATCCCAAAATAGTTTTTCTTTATTGAGGCCAGTTTATAGGCTATGCAGTGTGCTAATCATCTTTCATATATCTTTATGATATCATTTGTATAAAATGACTTAGGAATATTGTATAATAAATATTATATAACATTTTAATGTATTGACATGGAGATGTTATATGATAAATGTCACAGGAACATTGAGTAGGAAACAATTAATTCTAACTGGAGGATTAGGAAAGGCTTCTTGGAGAAAGTAGCATTTGAATTGGGCCTTGAAGGACTAGGAAGGGTTTAATTGATGGAGTGGGGTAGAGGCAATGCCTCTGAGGCTGGGGAATGGTTTATCCAAAGGCACAGAAGTAATTAGCAGAGATAATGAGCCATCTTCCCAGGACTCTGCCCCTTTTCTTCTGGATGCCTTCATCGTTGCCATTGATGATAGAATGTTAATGTGAAATTGTAGGAAAGATTTTGCAGTCAATGGCCTGTTTCCTTTGGACCCATGCTGAGACTGTTTTTTGGTTTACTATTAAATAGATGGAATGTCAACAACATGTGTGTAGAGCCTGAGTGCTGAGGCAGGTGACCCAGGGTGGCTCAGGGAGGGAATTTTGGGCAGTATGAGGTGCATACCAGGAAAGGAGGTCACTGATCTCATATTAAAACAGGCCTTCTCCACCTGCCTAGGAGAGGCTTTATTGGCTTTGAGAAGACCATTTCTGGCTGGATTAAGCCCACTACCTGGAAAGGAGCCCAGGATGGAATTCATCAGCACCCAGGCCTGAAGGCCCTTCCCAGTTGTTTTCACTCACTCTCCTTTATATTGTGTATGAGGCCTGAGAGGTCAGAGTGACTGGTACCAATGCCAGTCCATAGGGAAAGAAAGATCCAAGGCTAGGGTGGTTTTCCCATGAATGGATAGAAGAAATATCTCTCTACCTGCACAAGTCTGTGTGCTCCCAGAAAATTGAGAGCAGCTGGCCTGGCTGTAGCCCAGCCTCAGGCAAGACAGTGCTTGGGGAGCTGCCCCAGCCGTAAGATTAACATGACCAGCCTATCAGTCACAATGGGCAGGGTTAGTGGTGGCTCTAGAATTTTCATATTGGTGGTACTTAGGGATGAGAATCAGGTTGGAAAGTGCTATGGACCAAATGTGTGTTCCCTCTCAAATTCATATGTTGAAACCTAATCAACTGTGTGGTGATATTAGAAGGTGGAGACATTGAGAGGGGATTGCATCACAAAGAGGGAACCCTCATGAGTGGGGTTAATATCCTTATGAGAGAGGCTCCAAAAGATGCCTTGGACTGTCCCCCACATGAAGACACAGTTAGAGGTGCCATCTATAAATGAGAAAGCAGTATCCACCCAAAAGCAATCTTGTGGTGCCTTGATCTTGGACCTCTCAGCCTCCAAAACTTTGAGAAATAAATTTCTGTTGTTTATGAGCTCCCTGTTCTATGGTACTTTGTTCCTGAAAGGACTAAGACAGAGGAGTTTTAGGACACTTGTCTTGAAGCTGCTTTTACTTAGTTTGCATGTGTATGGCATGGATCAATAAACAGAGCAGTACTTTAAAAATACACTTCTATTCACATGTTATATAAGATTTAGAAAATGACAATTGTCCTCATCAATGGGAGAAGCACTGATGAAGATGAAGGAAACTGAACATTAAGCAGTTGGACTGTTTAGAATCCAGGGCCAAAAAGTGATGCTTGGGATTTTTCCTGGGCCTTAGATGCAGCCTGGAATGTGGTTCAGGGTCAAGAGAAAATATTTAGTCCTCTCTGAAGAACTGGAGAAAACTAGTAAAAAGCTCAACTAAAAGCTTAATCCAAGAGGAGCTATATCTAGGAAACCACTCTGGAACCCAGGAGTCAGCTCTGCTCTCCCTGATCTAAGTCTGAGTGTCATTCCTATTGTTCACTCAGCACTTAGGGAGCATGTATTGTTTGCTAGCATGAGACATTGGACAGAGAGCCCAAGACAGGTGAATTAAGATCCTGATCTCAAAGAGCTATAGGTTCATGGAGAGAGTGATCAAACTATGTACCACTTTGGGGTGGGAAGAATAATAAAAGCCACTATTTATGTATTTATTTATTTATTTATGCAATTAAAATGGCTTTATTTCACCTGGGTATAGGTGGGGTAAGATTTCCAACCAGGCCAGGAAGAAATCCACATGTGGGTAATGGAAAATAGGGGTTTTAAAGGTCAGGAAAGTGGGATTCAGAACATTCTCCTTCCTGGGTTGGGTATCTTTTATAAGGGCAGGGGTTGGCCCATTTACCTTTCCCAGCTGGGACATATGGTGAGAGAGGGTAGGGGGTTGATTCTTTTAGGCGGGTGGGGTTTGATCCTATCATCCCAGTCTTTTTGTCTATTATAAGGACGGTTTTTTTTTTTTTTTTTTTGTCTATTATAAGGAGTTGGGATGATGGGCTTGGTATCTCTTTGACTACTTCCTGCAGTAAAGGGGCTGTGCAGAGAATGGAAGGGGAAGGGGAATGGAGTAAGGGAGTGGCATCTACAGGAACTCTTTGGCTTTTTCAGTTTGAGCTGGTTGGTATCAAGTAAGGCAAGGATATGAGGAGTTGTTTTTGGAAGACTGTATAGTTAATAAATTGAAACATGAGGTGGAGGGTTACTGGTTTGAAACTGAGAATAAGAAAAAAATAGTGACCATATCAGACAATAACCAAAAAGGAATATGGACAGTGAGAGGCAGGAACCGGTTGGAGTTGCCAGGGCCACCAGCAATCCTGAGAGGACATTTAATACCCATTAACAAGATCTCTGCCTGTTTTTAGAGGATTTATACAAGGTGGCAGAGTGGATGAAGTTGCTCTCATGTTTGTTAGGAAAGAGAAGAGATTGGCTTACTTTCTATAAGTGCAAATACCTAGAGTTCAGTTTTCCAGGATGGCATCCAGGAGGCATTCTGATTTTCCAGGGGTTGTAGAGCTTCTGCAGCTAGGATCAGGAGGGAATTTCAGCCACGTTATGAGAGTGTCTGCACCAGATCTTCAGAAAGACCCCCAGCAGCCAAACCTCTGCAGGCTGGACACAGTTTGGGGGGAGGGGTTGGATTTGGGGCACTGCTTTACCCAGAAGCCTGGTTTCTTGCACTTAAAGCATGATCTTGAGGAAGATTTTTTTTTTTTTTTTTTTTTTTTTTTTTTCAGAATGCCTCGTGGAGTTTTAAGAAGTAAGCCGCTTTTGCTTAACGGCAGTGGAAGCCAATACTGGAGCTCTGAGAGGCACTGCCATACCTTGAAGGCCAGATCAAGGAGATCTTGCTGGGAGGTCTGAGGGCCCTGGGGGAAATTAGATCTTTTTTTCCCCCCTACCATCTTTGGCAGAGGGTGGGTAGGGGGTAGTGGGGAGGGATGGGATATTGTTTAAGGGAATGATATGGATGTGGGGGCTGGAGGGCAATGAGAATGGGTGGCTGATGGGAGACTATAGATGGAAGAGAGGGTTGTAGAGGAGCAGTATGGGCTGTGGAAGGGTGTCAGGAGAAGTTGGTCTTACTCATGCCAGAACCGGAGAGTGTTCACAGGATGAACACAGGGAAGGAATGTTTCAGAGTATGAGAAATGCCCAGATATAAGGGATCTCTAACCATTTGCCTAATTTTTGACAGTAATTATTGAGATCAGTGAGAAATGAGAGATTGAAGGTGCCAAATTGAGGCACTGCAAGCCACTGTCAAACTTGTACATAGGCCGAGCAGTATTACAGACAAAAATGAGATGTTTTGGTTTGAGGTCAGGATAGAGCTTTAGAGGCTTGAGATTAGTCAAAAGGCAGTTTAGAGGTGAAGAAGGAGGAATGTGTGACTCTGGAGGTAAAAGGCAGCTTAGAGGTAAATAAGGGGAAATCTGTGACTGAGTGGTGCCCATATCAAAAACTGGAAGGAGGAAAAGAAATGAGATGAAAGGGAGAATGTAGGTGGAGGAAGAAGAAAGTCAGACTGGCTGGAAAAAATGGTGATCCAGGCCTTCGAGAAAGCACTGGATTGGTGAGCTTGCCTCACAGAACTACCAAAAATGGTCTAGCCCACAGTAGGGCAATGGACTGACAATGAGCCTGGCTTGTCAAGGCTGGTGTCAGGAGATTATCGGAACTCTCTGGGTATGACTTTGGTCAAAAGAGGGCCTGGCCTCTGCATGTGACTTTAATCAGCTGGAGGGGTCTAGGCCCACAGTAGGGCACCAGAGTGAGGCTGGGGAACCAGCTGGAGTGGTCTAGGCCCACAGTAGGGCACTAGAAGGGTGAGGCTGAGGAGCCACCTGGAGGGAACTAGGCCCACAGTAGGGCACTAGAGGGGTGAGGCTGAGGAGCCAGCTGGAGGGGACTAGGCCCACAGCAGGGCACTAGAGGGAGTGAGAGAGGGATGAGACTGGGGAATCAGCCAGAGCCCAGGCCTAAAAGAGTGTGTCCTCAAACACAAGGCACTGGATGGATGGACAAGCCTGGATGGATCTCTGGGGTGGCTGGGGCTGAGACCAGGGAAGCAAGGCCACGTGTGAAACCAGCTGGAAAAAAAGTGGAGGAGAAGGAAGTAAGAGACCCAGAGATGGTGGGAGAGGGAAAGAGAAAGTTAAGAGTAGAGGATGTGAAGAGAAATTAAAAAAAGTTTAGAAAAGGCATTTTAGGCAAATGTTTATCTCACCATTAGATGGAGTTTAGGCAGGGTTGAAGAGGTTTCCCATTTTCTTTCCTTTCACCTGAAGAAGGGTCTGTTTAGCTGGGTCAGATGGGGTATACTTTGGCCCCCCAAAGGGGCTTCTCCCCATCCCATATTTGGCATCAAATGAAAGGTTATGGAGCCAAAGATGAAAGATTATTCTGAGGCATGAGATGAAAAGAAAATGGAGGCCCAGTTTGTGCAATTAAAATGGTTTTATTCCACGTGGGTGCAGGTGGGGTAGATTTCCAACTGGTCTGGGAAGAAATCCACCAAACTCACTATTTACTGAGCACAGACTGTGTCTCAGGTCTCTTTCTTTCTATAATCTCCACTCCTCACAATAATCCCAAGAGGTAGGTATTCATGGTACCTTCCATAAATGGCTGAAAAGGCTGTGTGACTTGTTCAAGGTCACATAGATAGACACCAAATCCTGTGCTTGTGCAACCACCCTCTCAGCCTTCCTGGATGAATTTGAGATATGGAGCAGGGCTATGAAAGGAAGGGAAATGGTTGGTTGAAGGGCTATTGATCCCTTCACACAAAGTGATGCTAAGTGATGTATATATCCCATATAATTTTTATTCTCCTAAGAGTTAACTCTGATAAAGACAGTAAGGGCTTGGGCACTGTGGCCATGGTGGAAGTGGGAGAGGATAGCAGCCAGGTCTGGTAGGAAGATGATATAGGATAAAAAAGAGTTTGGGATGCGTTTTGTTACACTTATAATTTGACAAAGGCTGGCCTTGCATTCAGCTGAGGAGAACTTGAGAATTGAGCCAGCTGAGATGAACGTCACTGTGCTTCTTAGCCTCATCAAGCGGGTGCCATTCCATATGAGGAAGAGAGAACAGCTGTAGAGAATTCTCTGTGGTTTTGGGGATTAGCTCTATGAAGGATAAGGTTAACCAATGGGAAACGATTGTACAGGTCATCCAGTTCTGGACTTCAAAGTCAGTTTTATTTATTAAGCATTTAGGTAAGGCTTTCATTCAGTGAGCATTTTTTGGTTGAATTCTTTATTGGAAGACACAATCTTTGTTCTCATGCAGCTTACCTTGGAGAAGGTAGAAAGGAGAAGGAATGGGGAATGGGATTATCTTTGGCTAAAAGATATAAGAAGTGGAACAAAAAAGAGCCACAGCATTAAATCACCACAAATAATCAATCTTACATCTGTTTATGTTTCTATTTTTGGAGGATTTTCCCTTCTATTCCCATTACTTGAACACACTTACTATTTTCCAGGCATGTTGGCTCATTAACACTCAGAGTTCATGGGCTGAGGACATGGTAGCACATGCAACCTAGACCAAAATGTCCCAGGCTTCTTGGTAAAGAAAGATCAACCTATGACTGATTGGGAAATAACACTGTTGGCAACTCAGTGATCTCAGTGATCAGCAAATAAAGAAAGCGTCTGTGATGATATCCTGTTCCCAACAATCCCAATGTCAAATAATCAAGGACTTATTTTTTTGTTGTTGAGTTTTCTTTCCTGTAATATAATATCATTCTTCAACAAGATTATTCTTTAAATACATGACTGAATGTATCTTAATTATTTTGCCTTTGAAAGACTGTCACATAAATAAAAGAACATATCTGAAAGATTAAAAAAAAGTCATAATCCATATGGTAAGGCCATTCATCCCAATCTTTGATTTTGGGAAATATGCTTATGAAATAAAAATATTTTTTGTTGTACCCATAAGAGGCAACTTCTTGTCAGCATAGGGCAGGCTAGGAGAACTCAGGAATGTTATCTAGGAGTTTTGCCATAGTGGTTACCCCAAAGTAACTTCTGAAGTTATAGTCAGGTTAAGAAAAATGGGAAAGGGGACTAATATCCATGGATCCTCTCCCTTATGCCTGGCTCTGGCCAAGTGCTTCACACACAACTTCACTTGATCCTCACAACTACCCTCTGAGGTGGGCATTGTTAACCCAATTTATAGATAAGGACACTGAGGTCCACTTTTAGTACCTTTTGAAAAGACCAAACAGCGGATTCCAGAAGTTTATTTCTTTTATGCAAGATGTATCCATAAATAAACTAAATTTTTCTAGCAGAAGAAAACAGTAAAAGAAAGCTTGGCTTGCTAAGAAGGGATATGGGGATATAATCTCCTTCTCTGCTCTTGTCACAGTCCCCACTGTTCCCCCAGTAAATCCACAGGTGATACATCATTTGGCTCAATGACAGCTTCAGAGATGATATTATATTTGCACTTTTTTCATACCAGAAAGAGAGCTTTGAATGTCCCCCAAAGTTCCCATTTCTTGCTTGTGAGTTATTTGAGATAACTCTCTGGACCTAGCATGATAAATCTTTCCTAGAAGCTTTTGCTTTGACTCAATGGGAACTAAATAAAAGCTTTCAGAGTGTATTGTGTATCACCCACACTGTTTCAAAGGAATCCCAAGTGGAGGATGCAATATATTGTTTTAATTACAAAGGGATAATAGCCCTTTGCAAGGAGCTATTTGTAAGGAGCTTTGTAAAAGAGTTTTACCAGAAGAAATGAGTCTTACATAATGAGCAATAAAAGCTACCGCAATTATTATTAGTGGTTGTATTTGGGGCCAGACCTCAGTAAGATTGGGACAGAGGCCAACTTTTACTTGAAAACTATTCTTCCCTGCCCTGTACATCTGTTCATCTCCGGGCACCATTTCCTTCCTCCTTTTTCATATTTTCAGGCCCTAGAGGAGCCCAGTCCTTTCCATGAAGAGGAAAGCCTGGGTTAAATGCATTTATACAAAAGTAATAGAGATGTAATGTGTTATTTTCCCCACAGGTATTTACATTTTAAAACTTTGGCCTAGAGAGGGCAATACTTAATTCAAAGGAACAAGTCTCCAGTGGTAAAACTGTAGGGTTTATGGAAAGAAGAGTTTAAAGACACACTTTCAAAGAAGAGAATGCTAAGGGGATGAGAGGAGTGACAGTATTAGCTTCTCACCCATTTTCCTTACAAAAGCATTATGGCCTATAGTAAGGCATTTGGGTAGGAAGAAATTAGTTCCTTCATTTCCCCATACCATGTGCTGGTTGGCCAACTAGCACCTCCATAAACATGGTATGGGGAAAAGAAGGAACTGATTTCATTCTACCCAAATGCCTTATTATATATGTATTGTTTCATTTATTGCTTTCTGAATCAAAACAACACATTTGGGAAGTGACATAGTTCAATTCAAATCAATTCAACTAAGGGAGATTTAAATTCACCATAATGTAGTGATACAAAGGAGTAAAACGTGGTCTTTGCCTTCAGAGAGATTATAATACCATTGGGAGATAAAGATGATTATTCTCCATGATATAGTAGGGTATAATCTAGGAGAGTGTGTTATGGAGAACTATGTACTGCTTTAACATTATTTTCTTCCTTTCCCTCTGTCCTCTTGCAGTAAGATCGCTGTCTCTAATATATACTATATAGGAGATTTAAGCCTCCACTTGTTACCAATTTGCTGAGAAACAAATGCACTTATAGGTTGCATATCCCTTATGTGAATTGCTTGGGACCAGAAGTGTTTTAGGTTTTAATGTTTTTAGATTTTAGAATATTAACATTGTGCTTACTGGTTGAGCATCCCTAATCCAAAAACCCCAAATCTGAAATTCTCCCATGAATATTTCCCTTGAGTGTCATATCAGTGCTCAAAAGTTTCAGACTTTGGAACATTTTGAATGTTTGGAATATTTTGAATATTTGATTTTTGGATTAGGGATACTCAACCTGTTTTTTTTTTTTTTGATCATTGGGGATTCATTGAGGGTACAATAAACCAGGTTACACTGACTCCACCTGTTTTAAGAAGTTTGTGGTGTCCCCTTCTCTACAACAAATCAACTTAATGTCATCAAGTTTTTCCTCTTCTGTGAGAAACCATAGCTTTCCATAAAGGGAAAGTGGCTATACCCATCTCAACCTCTAGTTCTCTCTGTGTCCTACTGACACAGGTCACAGCCTGGTCTTTTCCTTGGTCTGTCTTTCTTTTTGGACCACTGTGAATTGTCCACTTTAATTGGAGTGTCTTTGGGTCTCAGGCCCTCTTTTGCCCCTGAATATTGATTTCTTTTCCCCATTTACACCACATTCCTAGCTGCAACTGCTTCTATTCACTTGTCCAATCTAAGCTCTATGAGGATAATGTAGGTCAGAGCCCTGGGCCCCTGTTTTCTCAGGAGAGGAGTTAGGCTCTGTGACCCTACTTTGCAAAAATAGCAGCAGCCGCCGCTACACTCCATTTAGACCCATGTATGAATATTCAGAAGTTGAGTGAGGCTCTGGAGAGTCCTGAGATTCTAAAAAACTTTTATAACATGCAGTTTCTCCATGAGGTACTGAAGAAGTCAATAAATCCTCCCACATTACCCTGGAGGGATAACATGAAAAAAATACATATATATACATTTCCAAGATTTCTAGATATTTTGTTCCCCAGGAGTTAAGCAATCATGAATAACTTTAAAAAAACAGAAATTCTTAAGAGTAGAGGATATGTTGATCTTTCTATAAAGGCAGTTTTGATGGTCAAAACAAGTAAGAAACTGTACATGGGAGGCATCTACCTGAATCAGCCAACACAATCCATTTCATGGTATCTTAATTTTCCAGACATAACTGGGATATTTGTCATCATTTTAGAGCTGAGTTTCTCAAAATAAAATTCCTAGACTATCCACACCAGAATCATCCAGGGAGTTTGCTAAAAATATATATTACTGGGTTAGGGGCAAAACTTGGATGCTTTCAGCTTCAAGTAAGAGAAAGCTCAACTCTAAGAAGCTGAAGGAGCTGATGAATTCAGCTTCAGATTCAATGGCCTGTTCAAAGACCTATATACTGTGGTTTGAATGTCCCTCCCAAAGTTCATGTATTGGAAACTTAATACCCTGTGCAACAGAGTTGAGAGATGGTAGCTTAAGAGGTGCACTCATGTATGGATTAATGTCATAATCATAGGAGTGTGTTTGGGGGAGTGGATTTAGCAAGAGAGTGAGTTGTTATAAAATCAAGTTCAACCCCTCTTGCCCTCTCTTGCCTTCTTTTGCCCTTTTTTCCTCTGCCATGGAATGACATAGCCAGAAGGCCCTTGTAAGAATCTGACCCCTTGAACTCGGAATTCTCAGCCTCTAGAACTGTGAAAAATAAATTTCTATTCACCGTAAATTACCCAGCCTGTGATATTACATCATAGCAGTACAAAATGAACTAAGATAGAATATTGGTACTGAGAAGAAGATCTATTGCTAAAACAAATATCTGAAGCTAGGCATGGTTGTTCACACCTGTAACCCTAGCACTCTGGGAGGCCGAAGTGGGTGGACTGTGTGAGCTCAGGACTTTGAGACCAGCCTGAGCAAGGATGAGACTCTGTCTCTATTGAAAAATAGAAAAACTAGCTGGGCATCATGGCAGGCACCTATAGTCCCAGCTACTCAGGAGACTGAGGCAAGAGGATTGCTTGATCCTAGGAGTTTGAGCTGTGAGCTATGATGTCACAGCACTCTAGCCTGGAGCAACAGAGTGACATTCTGTCTCAAAAACAAACAAACAAACAAACAAACAAACAAAAAAACCAAACAAATAATCTGAAAATGTCAAAGTGGCTTTGGAGCTGAGAAATAGATAGAGGCTGGAAGAATTTGGAGAAACAGTCTAGAAAAGCCTAGATTGCCATAAATGGAATATTAAGGGTGATTCTGGTGGGAGCTCAGAAAAAGACAAGAGCTATAGGGACAGAGATATAGGGAGATTCTAAGTCATCTTAGGAATTACTTAAGTGATTATGGTCAGATGTTGGTAGAAGTATGGACAATAAATGCCATTCTGATGAGGTCGCAGACAAAAATGAGAAGCATGGTATTGGAAACTAGGTAAAGTTCATCCTTATTACAAAATGAGAAAGGACTTGGCTAAATTGTGTCCCTGCCGAAGGCCTTTATGGAAGGCAGAATTTAAGAGCAATGAACTAGGATATCTGACCAAAGAAATATTTAAGCTGCACAGCTTTAAATGTGCTGCGCAGCTTCTTTTGGCTGCTTAAAGTAAAATGAGAGATGAGAGAAATTGTTTTAAAGATAAAGTTTATAATTAAAAGGGAAGCAGAGTGTAAAAATTTGGAAAATTTTTAGCCTGGCCATGTAAAGAATAAAGAAGCATGATTAGGAGAGGAAACCAAGGGTGCAGCCAACTAAGAACTTGATAAGGAGATTATAACTGATAGGAGGAAGCCAGACACCATTCATGAAGACTGTAGGAGAATGGCCCCAAAGGCATTTCAGAGATTTTCAAGGCTATTTCTCCCACCATAGGCCCAGAATGCTAAGAGGGCAGAATAGTTTTGGGGAATAGGCCCTGGGTCATCTCCATGGGTTTGATATCCCAGGCTGCCTTAGGACTCTGCACCCCACATTTTGGAACAATGCTCCTTAGTCACACCCCAGCCAAGGGTAAAGCAGGCCCAGATGTGGCTTGTGCCCGCACGGTAAGTGGTAAATGGTGGTGTTCATGTGGTGCTAACTCACAGAGTGCAGACACACAGAATGCATGAACTGTAGGGCTGTGGTCATCTCCATCTAGAGTTTAAAGGATGTTGTGGGCAGCCTGGGGGGCCAGAGCGACACCTGCTACAGGGCTGGGGCTGCCACAGAGAAAGCCTATCAGGGCAAGGACTAGGAGAATGAAAGAATGAGGCCACCAGCAAGACTCCGGAATATACCAGTGTGCAATACCAGCCTAGGAAAGCTGTAGGCACCATACTCCAAACTGAGAAAGCTGGAGAATTGGCTGACCTCAGCAAAGCTGTGGGCCCAGGCTGAGGCTTTGAGAGCTCAAGTCCTCCTCCAGTGTCCTCAGAATTCAGGATATAGAGTCAAAAAATATTGTTCTCCAGCTTTAAGATTTAATGTTATTTTCCCTGTTGAGATTTGAAGTTAGTTTATTCTTGTCTATTTCTCCCTTTCAGAATGGGAATGTTTATTCTATGCCTTTCCCAACCATTGCATATTGCATGTAGATAATGAATTTAATTTCATACCTCATAGCTGTGAAAATTTGCTTCAGGATGAATTACGCCATGAGTCTTACTGATATCTGATTTAAATAAGAGTCTGGACTTAAGACGATTGACTTGATGTTGGAGTTAAAACTTTGGGGATATTGAGATGAACTAAATGTACTTTTCATGTGAGAAGCACATGAATTTTGGGAGTCAGGGATAGAACTGTGTAGTTTGAATGTGTCCCCGAAGTTCATTTGTTGGAAACTTAGTCCCCAGTATTGAGAGGTGAAACCTTTAAGAGGTGATTAGGTCATGAGAGCTAGGGCTTGTCCTTCTGAATGGATTAATGCCATTACTGTGTGAATGGGTTTGTTATCAAGAGAGTGGGTTGTCTTACACTTAGAAAACCACGAAGACTACAGGGCTAGATTGCCATAAATGGAACATTAAGGGTGATTCTGGTGGGAATCTTTTAGCACCTTGGAAGTGCTAAAAAAAAAATACATTAATGTCTCAGGATATAAAATCAATGTCCACAAATCAGTAGCCTTTGTATATGCCAATAACAGTCAAGATGAGAACCTAATCAAGGACACAATTCCCTTCACAGTAGCTTCAAAAAAAGAAATATCTAGGAATATACCTAACAAAAGAGGTGAAGGACCTCTACAAAGAAAATTACAAAACCCTAAGAAAAGAAATAGTGGAAGATATTAACAAATTTAAGATCATACCATGCTCATGGCTGGGAAGAATCAACATTGTTAAAATGCGTGTACTTCCAAAAGCAATCTATAGATTCAAGGCAATCCCAATTAAAATACCAACATTGTATTGTCAAGATTTGTAAAAAGTAATTCTTTATTTTTTATGGAACCAGAAAATACCCCCATATAACCAAAGCAATTCTTAGTAATAAAAACAAAGCCTATCAAACTTTAGGCTATAGTACAGAGGTATCACCCTACCAAATTTTAGGCTATAGTACAAGGCCATAGTGATATTGGCACAAAAATAGAGACTTTGACATTTGGAACCAAATAGAAAATCATGAGATGAAACTAACATCTTATAGCCACCTGATCTTTGTTAAACCAAACAATAACATACTTTGGGGAAAAGAATTCCTATTCAATAAGTGGTGCTGGGAAAACACTTGTAAAAGAGTGAAACTGGACCTTCACCTTCCACCACTTACAAAAATTAATTCAAGATGGAAAAAAGATTTAAATCAAAGGCATGAAACAATAAAAGTTCTCAAAGAAAGTACTGGAGAAAGATTTCATGAAGAAGACTTCTGTAGCAACTGCAATAACAACAACAACAACAACAAAAAAGGGACTTAATTAAACAGAAAAGCTTCTGTACAGCTAAGGAAACAACAACTGAAGCAAACAGACAACTTTCAGAATGGGAAAAGTTAGTTGCATATTATGAATTGGACAAAAGCTTGATAAGTAGGATCTATAGAGAACTCAAATTAATCAACAAAAAAAGAGTCAACTATCTCATATATCACTAGGTAAGAGACATGAATAGAACCTTCTCTAAAGAAGGTGGATAAATAGCTAGCAAACATATGAAAAAATGCTCATTGTCCCTAGTCCTCAGAGAAATGCAATCAAAACCACCCTGAGATATCACCTAACCACAGTGAGAATGGCCCACATCACAAAATCTCAAACCTGTTGGCGTGGATGTGGAGAGAAGAGAAGATTTAAGCTGGCGTGGATGTGGAGAGAATTCTCTATACTTCCTTAATACAACTACTTTGGAAGGAAGTATGGAGAATTCTCAAAGAACTCAAATTAGACCTGCCATTTGATCCTGTAATCCCATTACTAGCCATCTACCCAGGAGAAAAAAAAATTTTTTTAACCTAAGGACATTTACACCAGATTGTTTATTGCAGCTCAATTTACAATCACCAAATTGCCCACCAACCCAGAAATGGATTAACAAGTGGTGGTATATATATACACCATGGAATACTACTCAGGCATTAAAAAGATGGAGACTTTTATATCTTTTGTATTAACCATTATGAAGATGGAACACTTTCTTCTTAGTAAAATATCACAAGAATGGAGAAGCAAGAATTCAATATACTCAATTCTAATATGAAGGCAGTAGATGATCTAATACAAGGGGGAGGTAGGGGAGTGAGAGAGTGGGGAGAGGGGATAAGGGAGAGGGATGGGGGTTAAAAAATAATTACACAAATAAACAACAAAAAAGAGTGGGTTGTCATAAAACTAAGTTTAGCACTCTCAGGGTTTTCAGAGTTTCTTCTGTTTCTACAGTTTTTCAAAAGAATCACTTAAAAATAATTCTGTGCCAAAGGGCTGAATTTTGGTGTAGCATATTCTTTTTCTTCTATAGTCATATTGGGATAGCATATTCTGATCTTTTGTAGTCTAAGTTCCATTTGGAACTTTTGTCTGGTATGTTTCAGTACCATTTAGAGTTGGTAGCCATAGAAAGATCCAGATTATACATCAAGAGATTAGAGATCTCCGAAGGGGAAGAGGGTAAAAATCTGGATCGGAAGGAGTCTTCTTAAATATATATGGGGAAATTTAAACCCATTGTCCCATCATATTTAATTACTCTCATTCCCAGGAATAGGTCAAGTCCAGTTAGACAGTAGGTCTCACCTCAGGAGGCAGAGCTGCAGGTGAGCGTCCATCTAAGCCAGGCCTTTATATTGCCTTCACCTCTTCTGGTGAAGTTTCTGAGTGGCTCACACTGCAACAGGCACAAAGGATGTCCATACATGAGCTTTTGTTGTGATTTCTTTGAAATTTATATCAAGTTGTTCAGCTATAGCTTGCAGGGCTTTGAAAAAAAAGTCAGTTTTTGCTCTTAGTGATTCCAAGTCAGAAGGTGGAAGAAAATTGGAAACATTAGTTTACAAAGTGGTAGCCAGATAACGAAGGAAACTAGAAGAATTTAGGATCCAGTTCAGTTTGCAGGTAATAAAAACCCTTAAAGGGAATACACGGGATTAGAATCTAATCATCAGTGCATGGTAATTTTCTTTCTTTCTTTCTTTTTTTTTAAAATTATTAAATCATAGCTGTGTACATTAATGCGATCATGGGGTACCATACACTGGTTTTATAGACCATTTGATATATTTTCATCACACTGGTTAACATAGTCTTCCTGGCATTTTCTTAGTTATTGTGTTAAGAAATTTATATTCTACATTTACTAAGTTTCACATGTACCCTTGTAAGATCCCACCAATCACCCTTCTTCCACCCATCCTCCCCCCTCCCTCTTCCCCTTCCCCATATTCATAGGTTATAATTGGGTTATAGCTTTCATATGAAAGCCATAAATTAGTTTCATAGTAGAGCTGAGTACATTGGATACTTTTTCTTCCATTCTTGAGATACTTTACTAAGAAGAATATGTTCCAGCTCCATCCATGTAAACATGAAAGAGATAAAGTCTCTATCTTTCTTTAAGGCTGCACAATATTCCATGGTGTACATATACCACAATTTATTAATCCATTCGTGGATTGATGGGCACTTGGGCTTTTTCCATGACTTAGCAATTATGAATTGGGCTGCAGTAAACATTCTGGTACAAATATCTTTGTTATAATGTGATTTTTGGTCTTCTGGGACCTAGTTATTTCTGTTTTATTTGCATCATCTTGAAATCTTAGAAGGCTAGGATTATCCCCAGAGCTGACCATGCTACATCTGGGAAGTGCAAAGATGAGGAGGACACAGATCTGGGGTTGGGAATGAGACCAAGACATACACACGAAAAAGCCAGAATACAAAACAGGGCGAGCACAGCAGAGTCTTAATGGAAGACACACAGCTAGGGAAGGTCCCAAGGGCTGGGTGTGATTTCCAGGCAGTTGAAGTGTAGGGGTGGCAGTATAGGGACAGCAGGTGGTGGCAAACAAAGCTTTCTAGAAAGTTGTCAGATTGGGAGGGGCCAGCTGGGGGGTGCGCATGAGGCACTGCTGAAGTCACAGGCAGAAGAGCACCTCTAGCCAACTTTGGTTTTAGGAAAGTTCCTCTAGCAATGGAGTATAGAATGGATTTCAGAGTGGGGAGACATCTGTCTACATCTTTCTATCTTCATCCTGTATGTCCTAGTGGATAGCACAGGTTCCCAGAGGTCTCAGGCAGCCTGCAAATACATGGGGTAGCTAAGGCTTCAAGGAGAATGAAGTTCATAGTTCAAGGTCAAAGATGCTGGCACAGGACTTACTTATACAGTAGGAAGGATGCATGGATAAGGCCTCCCTGCTCTGAACCTGGAAGAAATCACAGAGGGCTTTTAAGCCTTTTGTTTTTGTTTTTCTTGCGGGCGCAAGAAGTGGAAGAGACTTGTTTAGCCTCCCACAGCTGTTTAGTGGCAGGGCCAGGACCCACACACGGGTTTTTCCACTAGGACATAATAGTCAGGCGAACCCAACAGACCCTCAAACCATGGGTGTAAGGCCAGCCTGCTCTAGAGGACACGTGCAAACAGACACACTCCATCCTTGTGGCCTTTTCTCTCCACTCACGTCAAGGACACCCCTGGACTTCAGTGGCAGCTGATACCGCAGTCTCCATTTTTCTCTTCTCTCTTCTCTCTTGTTTCTTTGGGCTCTTTAGGCGTCTTATTTTCTGCTGTTCCTCTGCCTTTTCTGTCCGTAGGGTTCTGTGGCAGTGAAGGCTGACTGTGACAGTCATAGTTGCTACCAGTTGGTACTTTGAGAAATGAAAAAGCAAGTTCTCCGCCTCTGTCTCATATGTGCACAGCTGAAACGAAACCCAAACAAAACAGGAGGGTGGTTGGATGCCAGGCAGCTCTACAAACCACCCGGAGAGCGACATCACAGAGGGAAAGCTTCCCAGACAGAAGGCAGGTGCACGTGCCAATGCTGAGGGACGCTGATGACAGGGCAGGACACCCCGCAGTCTTAGAAGAGCAAGGTGCCAAGGGCTGTCCTGGCCGCTTCTGTGAAACTCTCGGAACAGCATTCCCCATCTCTCTCTCTGGAAGGCCCCCAACCTGGTGCCCAGGATTTTCTGTCTTACCTACTAGAACCCTGGTTAGCCATGGGCAGGGGCAGAGTTGGAGCAGTGTCCCGAGAGAGCTCGAAAGAGGTGACACCTGTGTTCCCTTAGTCTCCCTGAGGAGTTCACTCTCCCCTGGACAACACTCTATGGCCCTGGTAGAGACAGGTAAGTCCTCAAGGCAAGATGTGCTGTTTTTCCTGTGTGTTTTTCCTCGGTGTAAACCCTGTGGACAAGTTTGGGAGTGGACAGTGGAGTAAACATGGGTTTTGGAATCAGATCAGCCGGTGTTCAGATCCCAGCTCTGCCACCTATGAGCTGTGTGACATTGGACAAGTCACTTGGCATCTCTGAGCTTCAATTTTGAGAACTATAAAATAGGTTGTGTCTCATAGAATATTTGTGAAAATTACATTGGCCAATATAAATCAAAGCATAGGAAACATAGCAGCAACTCAGTTTATGTGAGTCTTGACCCCTTACGGCAGCTGCAAAGGAAGGGAACTGGGCATGAGGCTGAGGTGCCTGTGTGGAGGGCCAGGAGCCCTGGGTACAGGCGGTGTCCAGGGGGCCAGCGAGGGATGACTTTAGGGCCAGACAGTGCTACCCGTGGCAACAACCTTCTTATCCACTTACTTTGGCAAAGAGAGATGGTTGTAACAACACAGTATGGGAGGGAATCATTTCCACCTTCGTCAGTCTATATCTCCATCTATATTGTCAAGTTCTCTGTGTTAAACTAGACTGAAAGCCTCTGAAATTACATGGAACAGGTGAGTGAGGCATCACTGCGTGTCCTGAGGTTGGGACTCAGCACTGAAGGCAGGTCTCTTACCCAGATTGTGCCAATGTGTGTGCAGAATAGGATGAGAGAGGAGAGGGCTGGGAGAGCATCCAAGTCGGCGGGCTTCCCTCCTCGTACCTCCGTCTCTGCCATCTCAAGGCAGGGTGTGGAACAGACTCTGGGGAAGGAGGATTTCTCCCCAGGGCAAACAACTGGGTAGAAAGAAAGTCCGTCTCCTCTTTCTTCCTTCCCCCTGCCTCCTGCTTCAAAGCCAGTGTCTTTCCATCTGGATCATTTTCTGGATTATGTCTTGTGTAAGGTCAGGAAAGGAGGAGGAAGAAAAATAAATAAAGTGAAACTTCTCTCTCTGTTCACTTTATGGGGGCTGCACAGATGTGGGAGGACCCTGGTCTGCCTGAGGCTCACATAGGAGAATGCAGAGACATGTTTAAGAGTCTAATTCTGCATATTGGAAAGTTGGAGAAACATTTATTCTGCCTAAGTGGCATTGAACAAGTTGGGGGCAGCCTGGGGTGGGGGGGTGGCCGAGGAGAAGCTGCTCCTGTTTGGGGCACACACTCCCTAGCAGGGACACATATATATGAGTCTTCCCACGTGAAACAAGCAGGCTGGCCTTGAATGATTTAATGCATCTCCCAGGAGCTCCACATCGCCTTTCTTCTCCTCTGTGTTTGTGTGTTTCTTTTTTTGGAGACAGAGTTTCACTTTATCACTCTTGGTAGAGTGCTGTGCTGTCGTAGCTCATAGCAACCTCTAACTCCTAGGCTTAGGTGATTCCCTTGCCTCAGCCTCCCAAGTAGCTGGGACTACAGGTGCCTGCCACAATGCCCGGCTAGGTTTTACAGATGAGGTCTCTCTCTGGCTCAGGCTGGTCTTGAACCCTTGAACTTGAGCAGTCCACCCACCTCGGCCTCCCCGAGTGCTAGGATTACAGGCATGAGCCACCGCTTCCATCCTGTGTGTGTGTGTGTTTTTTTTAAGTGGAAGGAACCTCTCCCTCTTAATGGTGTGGCCTAGGGAGTTAAGGGACAGGGCTAAGAGAGCTCCAGTCTGATGTTAGAACCTGCATCGTCAAAGTCCAGCAATCTCTCCATCCTCCCGTCCAAGTATTAACCAGGCCAGACCCTGCTTAGCTTCCAAGATCAGACAAGTTCGGGCGTGTTCTGGGTGATAAAACTGAAGACAATTTCTCCTTTCTAACATGTTGTTATCGACTAGGGGGAAGGCAGTGTCTCCAGGAAACGAGCACCGTGTGACTGGTAGGAACATCTAGAAGAGGGGATGTTATGTGACTTGTGCCAGCCCAGTTATAAGAGCTATCTGATTCTAGAACAGAAATGCTCCCCGAGATCTCAAAAAGCTGCCTGGGAACAAAAGGAGTCCTGAGATTTCCCTCTGGGTAATCTCAGCACCCCACCCCCACCCCACCTCTCTAAATTATGGGTGGTGGGAACCTCCCACCTGTGGGATGGAGACACTGAGTTCAAAGGGCTGCCCTCTGCACAGTGCCAGAGACAGCTATTAAACTCCCACTTGACCTTGCTTTAGGGATTCAGAAGCTGGTGAGAGATGTGGAACTTGTTAAAGAAAACACAAGGCAGGCTGGAATTGGACCTGACTTTGGTTGGCATGAAATGCTTTTAGGGAAGTGTGCCAAGAGTCAGAAATAATGGAGCTACCCTGTGGGCTCTGCTTAACATGTCTCCACCCAGAAGGCCCTAGGGAGGTGCGTCCCTGGACAGGAAAACGTGAGGTGGCAACACAAACCCAGAGTCCTTCTCTTTCTGTCTGTCCCTCCTCCCTTTCCTGTCCACAACTGAGAACTGCACCCCATTGCCTGCCCCAAGAAGGTGAGGGCGAGGAGGGGTGAGGCTCTTTGGGGAGTTTCTGGCTGCGGATGCTGGTCCCCTAGCTTTGCCCAGACTTGTGCTTCCGAGGCCGCCAGTTCAGGGCTGTGCAGGGAGAGAGTGGCTTGAGAGTTTTGCCCACCTCTCCTGAGGATCAGAAAGGGCTTTCCGGAATCAGCCTTCGCTAGAGAATCCTTTCCACACTGAGCAACAAAGGAAGAGTTTGCTTTCTAAGGGTGGTGGCTTAGTGTCCTGGATCTGGTGCCAGCCCGAGCATGGCCCAAGCCATGAGGCAGGTGATTCCCTCGACTCCTCACTCTGTCCTCCTCCTTCGGTTCCCTGAAAAGGACCCCACAGGTGCTCCTGTTCAGGCTTCCTACAGAGGCAGTAGGATGTGGCTGAAGGTGGAGGCTGACATCTCATCCCCGCTTCGGGGCTGTCCTGCTCTTACCTGGGAGGAAAGGTGCAGAGAGGGAAGAGAAGATGGCGCTAACCCCAAACGCCCCTCCCCTAGGCCCTCCTTGTCACTATGGCAGGCCTCTGAGTCACCCTGGCAGGAGGCTAGCACTGCTCAATCTGGCCCACACAAGTGCTTCTTTTCTTTCTTTTGAGACCAAGTCTTACTCTGTTGCCCAGGCTAGAGTGCCCTGGCATCAGCCTACCTTATAGCAACCTCAAACTCCTGGGCTCAAGCGTTCCTCCTGCCTCAGCCTCCGGAGTAGCTGGAACTATAGGCACTGTGACTCCAGGTTAATTTTTCTATTTTGCACAGAGACAGAGTCTCGCCCTTGCTCAACTGGTCTGGAACTCTTGAAATCAAATGATCCTCCCGCCTTGGCCTCCCAGAGTACTAGGATTACAGGCATGAGCCACTGGGCAAGTGTCAGCTGCTCTTTTCTTAAATGTATTGGGTTCCTCCGGGGTGGAAGGTTCTGTGCTTCTGGGCCCTGGGGTGGGAGGCCTCCTGGAGTTTTTCTTTTTCCCTACCTTTTCCTGCCTCCAGTTTATAATCTATTTATCAGATGAGTGATTTCCATGTACTTTAAAGGCAATTCCTGCAAACAATTGATAATGTGGTTACTAATCTTTTGTCTAAATCTAATCTCTAAAGTCCCCAAATGGAAATGATGAGAGTTTTTTAGATAAGGAAAGCTGACAAATAGTGCCGGGTCCTTGCAGCAGTGGTGATGATGGGGAAACAGAGAGAGAATCTGAAACCCCGCAGTCGGGCGTCTTATTGCTAAGTCCCATAGGTTAAAAAAAGAAAAAAAAGAAAAAAAAAAAAAGAAAATAACCCAGCTGCCATTTATTAACCTCTTAATTTTATCCTCTTACAAATAAAATTTTACTCAATCCTTACCAAACCCTCTGAAGTAGGTGCTACTGGCAGCTCCAGTTTACAGACAGGGAAATGGAAGCTTGAAGGGTGGGCAGCTGCGCCCAACACGGGAAAGGGAAGAAATTAAGGGATCACGGACTGATCCCAAAGCAGACAGTGGGAGGACACGGGGAGGGGGCCTGGAGGAGGGGCAGAGTTGGGGTGAGGTCTGCAGGAGCAGGGGGACAGAGGGATGCCACAGGGCTCTGTGGTGGGGAGAGCTGCTGCCCAGGGCCCTGTGTGTGTCACCCCATGTGCTGCAGAGCGCTGTTGACTGCAGCCTGGCTTCCTGCCTCTGTTGGATGGGGGTGATCACAGGGCATGCCCCCAGATCATGTGTGTGTTGTACATGGTCCGAATCTTAGTGCATGGGGAATACTCAGTGAAGAGGGGCCTAAGAGCCTTCTGTGCCTGCTCAACATCCCGGGGACAGAGCACTGCTGCTTCACCTGGGGCCTTGCCTCTGCCCGAGGCAGGGGAGCTGGGCTGTCTCCAGATAGCCCCTCCCAGGCAGTGGTAACCCCCTTCCTGAGCTGTGGGAGACGGCAGGCAGCCCCTGCAGAGGCTCCTGACAGCATCCAGGTCCCGATTCTTTAGCAAGGAGGCGGTGATTTAAGAATCTCCCAGCTGCGTGGGGGAGGGAGGGAGACAGCGGGAAGGCCAGCCCTGTCACAGGAGCTGCCAGCACCGGGAACTTCACTCCTCTTTAGGAAGGAAAAGGAGCTTGCTAGGCCCAGATGGTGAGGGAGGAGTGGGAGCTGGGGGCTGAGCAGACAGTGCAGTCGGGACCCCCACACACAGCTCAGCAGAGAGCGCTCTGAGAGGAGGGCTCGCCCTTGCTTGGTGGTGTGGCTGCAGGCGGGCGGGGCTGTGGACAAGGAAGGACCCAGGGGCACCAGCCCCATATGCCGGAGGTGGCGGGTTCAAACCCAGCCCTGGCCAAAAAAAAAAAAAATTCCTGCCAAAAACAAAACATGTATTGAAGTAAGACATACATACAGAAATGTGCACTTACCATGGATGAACAGCTAAACGAATTTTCAAAATGTTCGTATATACAGAACTCATGTCCAAAGATTAAGCATGAAAAGTAGGCCAGAAATTCCTAGTGTTTCCCTGTCAGTCTCTCTCACTCCCCATTCTGACATCATCATGGTTACCCATTTTTAAACATTTTATTTATTTATTTATTTTTGCAGTTTTGGCTGGGGCCAGGCTTGAACCCACCACCCCCAGTATCTGGGGCCGGTGCCCTACTCCTTGAGCCACAGGCACTGCCCCCTTGGGATTGCACAGAAGGTGTCCTTTGTGAGACTGGCCCATGTTGTATGTAGCAGCAAAGCCCTCATGTTCATTCTCACCCAGTCCATTTATTCTGTTGAGGGACATTTAGGTTTCCAGGCACTCCCAGGCTGGGAATCTCACACACAAACATGCTGGGTCTTATAGTAAACTCATGTGGCCATTTCTACCAAGAGCAAATCCAAGAGTGGAGTTGCTGAGCTATAAAGTATGCCTCTGTTCAACTTCGACACTGCCACAGGTTGTCCTAGTGTGGCTGGGCGTGTGTCTGCATCCCCACAGTGGTGTATGACAGTGTCCCTTGTTTTGGATTCTTGTCAACCCTTGACACCATCAGGCTTTCATTTTATGACTCTCGTGATTGTCCAGTAGTATTTAATCATCACTTTTATTTACATTTTCCTTATGACTAATCATGGTGAACACCTTTTCTAACATTTTTGGCCATTTGCATATCCTATTTTATAAATTGCCTCTTCTAATGATTTGCTCATGTTGATTTGGGGCTTTTTTTTATTGGTGATATCTAAGAATCCTTTTCCATATTCTGATATGAGTCCTTTGTCAGGAATATGTATTTTAGATATATTCTTTCATCCTATGACTTTTCTTTTCACTCCCAATGAAGACCTTTGATGAAAAGAAATTCTTAATTTATTCTTGGAGTCCCAGCTACTCGAGAGGCTGAGGCAAGGGGATTCCTTGAGCCCAAGAGTTTGAGATTGCTGTGCTCTAGGATACCACAGCACTCTACCGAGGGCATAGAGTAAGACTCTGTCTCAAAAAAAAAAAGAATTCTCAATTTATTAATATTTTTCCTCTAGGGTTAGTGTTGTTGTTGTTGTTATAGTTGTCATTGCTGTTTGGCAGGCCAGGGCCAGGTTCCAACCCTCCACCACCAGTGCATGTGGCCGGTGCCCTAGCTGCTGAACTACAGAAGCCATCAAGTTAGGGGTATTTTAAGTCCTGGCTAAGAAATTTTTGCCTATCCAAAGGTCAAGAAGATATTCTCCTGTGTTGTCTTCTAGAAGCTTTAGCATTTTGCCTTTTGCATTTATTTATGTCTACAATCTATCTGGAAGTATCTGCATTTGAAGTAGGAGTGGAGATTATTTTTTTTTCCTAAACGGATACTAGTTGACCCAGCTACAATGTCCTCTTTGTCATAAATCAAGTGACCACATATACATAGGTCTGGTTTGGGATCCTATTCTGTTCCTTTGGTCAGTTTATCCATGTACTTTATGTCAACAACAGATTGTCTTAATTACCATTACTTCATCATAAATCTTCCTATCTGTTTGGCATTAACCCTCCACCTTGATTCTTTATCAAGATCTTCTTACTTGTTCTTGGTCCTTTGTATTTTAATATATAAACTCCTGAGATTTTGATTGTGATTGTATTATAGGTCAATTTGGAAAGAATAAAAATCTTTAGATTATCAAGACTTCTGATACCCAAACCTGGGATATCTCCGCATTAATTTAGATTTTCTTTATTACAGTAATACTTTACAGTTTTCAATGTGGAGGTCATATATAATTTCAGCCACATTAATTCCCAGACATATACATTTTGTAAATGGTATGTCTGTTCTTAAAATTTGTCTGTTTATTTGTGTTGCTAGTATATAGAAGTGGTCATTGTTTTGAGACAGAGTCTCACTTTGTTGCCCTCGGGGTAGAGTACCATGGCATCACCGTTCACAGCAACCTTGAACTCTTGGGCTTAAGTGATTCTCTTACCTCAGTCTCCCAAGTAGCCGGGACTACAGGTGCTCGATATAATACCCAGCTATTTTTTAGAGATGGGGATCTCGCTTGGGCTCAGGCTGGTCTCGAACCCATGAGCTGAGGCAATCCACCCACTTGGCCTCCCAGAGTGCTAGGATTATAGGCATGAGCCTCCGTACCCAGCCTGGTCTTTCTATATTAATGTTGTGGCCAGAGACCTTTCTACGTTTATTATGAGGACTAAATGAAATAATGAGGACCCCCCACACACACACATAGTGGGGCTACTAATTGTTATCTGTGCACAAAAGAAGTGAGGCAGGCCAGGCTCAAAACTAAGGGGTGTGGTAAGTGAGGGAAGGTTTCAGGGTGGGGTCCTGGTGAGCTTTGGAGGGCAGGATTTGCCTGCCAGTAAAAGGAAGGGAATGCCTATGGAGGGAAACAGCATGAGGACCATCCTGAATAGACCTTGAGAGAGGTCCCCAGCACCCACGTGGACTGGAATGTCGCCAGAGTTTGTAAAGCCCTTGCATCCACTGACATTGATGTTCGCTGCAGGTCTATGAGGTCATTTTCAGAGAGCAGGAAGGTCTCCCCCCGAGGAAGTCGTGGTAAGATCAAACACAGCCTTTTGATTTCACCACTTAATGGAGAGTTTTTCTAAGACTATCAGATGGCAGCGTGGGTCTTGATGAGAGCACGAAAAGGTTATCGGGCTGCGAGAGCATGATGAAGGCTATCGGGCAGGTAGGTGACCCAAGTATTGAAATCTGTGTTTACAAAGTGCTTTGTGGAAAATGGGCTGGGCAGAAGAGGTAGGCAGGCCATCTCAGAGGCTGTCCTTACAGCCTTGAGCTGACATGGACACTGCAGAGGGGACTGGAGAGGGAGGATGTGAGCAAATGCAGAGGAGGGGACCACAGAACACGGCCAGGTCCCCCGGGTCAGGTCCACAGGTCTGCACGGCCACACACAGAGATGAGTGACAAAGGCTCCTTGGGGACTTTTGGTTCTGGACTCCCCGTTTGTTTTTAAACTTCAGATAATATGAGGATACAAATGATTGGTTATATTGTGTTTGTTAGATAAAGTTCAAGTTGTAGTTGAGCTCTTCACCCAGGGGATGTGCTGTCTACCATTACATGGTGCCCGTTAGGGGACAGCGTACCATCTCTCCTCCCACATCCTCTCCCCTTTCCTTCCTTCCCACTCCCCTGCCCCCACTTGAGTAGACTTGTTTTACAGGAGAGAAAAACTCCCCATTTTTAAAAACAGTGAACATGCATGTGCATGTCTATATCCTTTTGCTAACCTGGTGATTAAAACAAAAACAAACAATAAACTCTTTGCCCCCAGACTTCTCTGGTGGCCCTGCTCCTGGCAGAGCGCTGCAGGGCCCCAGCCCCTGTTCTGCACTGACTCACAATTTTCAGAAGGACAACTCTGCTGTGGCCTCCTAGCCATGGCCTACCTTGCTCTGCCCACCTAGCACTCACCTGTAAACTCAGTCATTTCATAGGGTGACTCCCTCTTCAATGGCTCTGGTGTGGCCTGTGCTCCCTCAACACAAAGCTGGACTTGGTGGTGGACATTCACCAGCAATCCTTTTTCTCTTCTCAAAGTGTGTTTGGTCGCTGATCTGACCCGTCGCTGATAGAACCTTTCTCTATTGGAAAGAGCAGTTACAAAGCTGTCCCATGAGCCGACGAGGAAGTGAAGCCTGGGAGAGAAAGCCTCTCAAGACCACACAACTGGTCGATGGCTGAGAAGGGCAAGTTCAAGCCCGAGTGCCTGACCTGTGGGCCATTGCCATTTCTACTCCACCATCAAAAAAAGGGAGGTGTTGATAGCTTGGGCATCTCTCAGATTCCCTGTATTCAGTTGGTTTTGCCTCTAATGGAACCCTGAGTTGTTGACCTGGGAGATTGTCAATGACCCTAGACCATTGTAATGGAGAGGCCGCATCTGCGGAGGCAGGACCCTGCAGCTGCTCGGGCCAGATGTGCAGTGAGCACAGCTGGGTAGTCTCTGCTCTGTGGCTTGTAGACTCTGTATCTTTCCTTCCTATGCCATAGCCAAGATGACATCTCAACAGTGTCCCCACACTCTCTCCTTGCGGATGAACTGCTGCTCTACATAACCTGTATTCTTTTATCTGGGCCATGTGTCTCCGCAGAACAGCCAGGTGGGGAGGAAGAACTGAGAAACGGGCTGTCTGCTTGGAAACAGCTCTCCATGTAAACTGCTGAAATATGTCCCTCTCTGAGCCTCCAGAAGGGACTTCAGTCTGTTCAGGCTGCTATTTAAAAAAAAAAAAAAAAAAAAAAAAAAACATGATGAGGACAGCTTACAGGCAGTAGAAACTTATGTCTCATGGTTTTGGAGACTGGGAAGTTCACAATCGAGGCGGCACCAGCAGGTTCAGCGTCTGGTGAGAGCTGCTTGCTGTTCTGGAAGGTGAAAGGGACAAAGCAGCTCTCTGGGGCCTCATATATAAGGACACTGGTCCCATTCCTGAGGGCTCCACTCTCCTGACCTCATCACCTCACCCACATTAGTGATCAGGTTTCAACAAGCGAATTCTGGGGGGATGCGAACATTCAGATCTTAGCAACTTGCAACACCCCTTTCCTGTTAGATAGTTCCAGAACACATCTGAGCATCCACAAAATGTCTCCTTTTTTAATTTAAATCCTGAGGCCCCTAAAGCCACTGGGTCTTTATCACTGGGCTGGGATAAAGCTCTTCTAGGCCAGCTTGCCCTATCTCCCTTCTGACCCCCCAGAGATGCTCCTGGAAGGTAAGGATGAAAGGGAAATTGCTCTATCTAATTCTATTCTGTTCTGTTCTATTCTATTCTATTCTATTCTATTCTATTCTATTCTATTCTATTCTATTCTATTCTATTCTATTCTATTCTATTCTATTCTATTCTATTCTATTCTAAACAATATCTGTTCTTTAAATGTTAAATGGGACAACATTTACTAAGCACCTACTATTGTATGCTGGATACTGGGTCAGATGCTGTAAGTATGTTATCATATCATCTAATCTTTAGAACTACCCCAACCTGTTTATAATAGTGGTTTTCAACTGGGGGAAGCTAGCCAAGGCCTGTCTGCCTGACCCTAGAGAAACTCTGCTCTTTTGGTTTCGAACATACTCCTGATGTTCAGGAGCAACTGCCCACCAGGTCGTATCTGTCGTGGGAGAGGACACGTTGTATTGTTTGCTTGAAAAACATCAGCTTGCCTTCACTGGACCAGAGGCCCAACAAACACGGAGAGCAGCTGTTCAGGTGTCAACGTTTCTCACGGGTGCTCTGGAGGGTGACAGAGGCATGAGCCCCCGCCTCGCCTGTCTGAAACTTGACATCTCACCTGAGTATTAACCGCACCGGAAGGGGCCTTACAAGCACCTGCGAAGGTGTTGCCAGGAAGGCCAGGGGCAGTGAAGAATTGTGTGCCTGGTGGCAAAAGGAGTGGCCTCCCTCATGGAGGGCAGAGCTAGGGTAGGTCTTAGAGGGCCTGGTGGTGGGATTTTGGTATCAGGGGAGTTCAGATCTGGGGGCAGCCGGGGACTGCACGTTGGTGGGTGGGGAGCAGAATGGAGAACAATGATAGCACCATCCTCTCCCAACTCTGTGTGCTCTGTTTCCTTTAATGCCTTTCAAGTTAAAACGTTCGTAGTCCTAACAACCTGCTCGCTAACCATTACCCTAAAAAATGTTGACGAAACATTGTTTTTGCTGAGTTGCATAGGGAGAACAGCTGTTCTTCCAGCCCCCCATCCCCTAATCAATGATTTAAAAGAATATATAAGCAAAGTGAGAGTTCATGCTGATAGGAGCAAAACTGGCCGGGTGGAGCCGAACTCAGTGCAGGGAGGAGGGAGAAGGTGAGTCTGGAAGGCCAGGCTAACTGCTGAGGGAGAGGTGGGGGGAGCTTCAGAATGTGCTGGTTCTGGGACGGACCAGAGGGGACCAGAGGTATCTATCTGGAGTCCTCTGTCCGGAGTGATTGATGTTGCTGCTGGAACCACCTCTGTCTCTTTCTCTCTTCCTGCCCTGCCCCGCCCAGCCACCAGTTCTCCTGGCACTTGGCACTTCTTGAAATAACATTAGTGCAGTGGACTCCCCAGCTATTAGCAGGGAGGGCAGTTCCACATTCAGGCAATGCTGCCCTTTATTTCAAGTGTCCTCACTGCTAATGGGACATGGGGTCTGAACACATGTACACGCGCCTCCGCGCATGTGGCAGCAGGAGGAATTATCCCCATGAATGTCAGTGAATGGGCAGGGACAATGAGGGACAGTGAATGAGCCAGTTGTAAGGGGGGCCTTTCATGAGGCCTGAGTGACAAGTGAGGTCCCGAGGAAGATTGCCAGCGGGGACACTATCCACATCCAGAAAATTCAGGAGGACTTTTACATCTAACAAAGCAAGGCTGCAGGAGGAGCTGACGTCCCTCCAATTAGCACTGTCACGGGGCAGATGGAAGCAGGAGGAAGGGGGCACCCTCGCTGGGGGCCGCTTGATCTAAGATCAGGGCCAATACTTAGAAAGAACTGATAGAAGGGGGGAAATCCGACCTCCTCTGCGGGGGTGGGTTGTGGCGCGCCTGAGGGAACCAGAGCTTCACTGCCACCTTTATGGGAGGACAGTCCAGGGCTCCTTCCTCTCTCCTCCCTCACTCAGTAGCAATTCTGCATCTTGGGATGGAAGCTAAATCAGGAAAAGGAAGTTCAGTGGCAATTTCGGCAACTTTGGAGGCAAAGAGCTAAGTGTCTGCCATTTTTTATTTCCCTAACACTTCTTCCAAACTCTTGGGGCCTCTCTGGTTTCCCTTCCTTTTCCTTTGAACAGTTGTTTACTGAGTGTGCAGAGACAAATAACACCAGTGTTACTGTTTGTTTTCAAGAAGCCCAAAGATTAGCAAAGGATAGGCCCCTCCCCCCTAAAAAACTATCTGTTTCTTACAATATGCCAATTGTCCATTCAGTAAGCCAGTGTATCTTAGAATGAATAACACAAAACGCATTTTATCCTGAGATTGTATTATTTCTTGATAATCTGAAGGCTTTTGATACATTTTCTTTTTTTTTTCTTTCCTTATTTTTTGGAGGTGGTGGTAAAAGGTATGCAGGTAGGTGGCTTCTAGTTTTATAGACTTTTCCTCCCATTAAAATGTGCTCCAGTCCCCGAACACCACCTCCATTTCTGCAGGCTAAGAAGATCTCTCCTACCCGTTCTAAAGTGCGCTCAACCACACAGCTTGCTACTAAGCTACTCCTTTCAGTTAACAGCAGCTCAGGCTAGTCTGGAGCATCTGCGCAGAAGAAACTAGATCTCATAACCAGCAGCTGGGATGCAATCTGTGTAAGCACCGCTGCTTTTGCAGGGGGACCTTCTTCCCCCCCTTTTCTGCTTTGTCACTTCATTTATATCACGGTGCAGCCCCAGTCTGGTGCCTCCCTGAGCTCCCCCCAGCATGGTCCATCCTTCTCTCTCTGTCTCTGCTCCTTCTTCCCCGCCTCTCCCCACCACAGACAGATGGCCCCTCGCCCTGCCCTTTGGGGTTCCCTCTCCTCCCCCATCCCCTTAGACCTCTGCCTCCTGCTCAGGCTCCTCCCTACTCACTGCTCCCCCTCTCTCTGGAGTCTGGGGGTGCAGGGGAGAGGGCTGGGGACTGACCAGCGTGCACAGTCCTGTCTGCCTCCTTTGATGACATTTCCTCCACCCACATCCTGCAGACACTTCCCTCCCCCCAGCCCAGGGTCACACCCCTGAGCCCTAACGCCATTGAGACAGGCACATGGCAGCCACTTTATCTTTGTTTTTGATCACATCACTCTGGAGAGCCACTCAGGGAGGGACCAAGGGTCAGGTCAAAGGGTCACTGAGAACTAATTCAATCTTCTTGCATACAAATCCCAACTTCCAGCCCAGGTGGGGCCACCAGCTCCTCCCAGCTTTACCGGGACTCTCTCTGTGATTTAGCACTGACGTCTCACATCCCAGGAATCCCCACAGTCCCGGGCAAATGAGGACAGTTGGCTGCTTTGTGTGTCCCTGATTCTCTTCACAAAAGGGAGTGCAGAAAAAGCCAACATCAACAGGAGTGTTGATACAGTGCACACCCATCGCCTGCCGGGTGTCATTCAGCTGTGATCTCCTCTCCGTGTGAGGAAGGTCGAACCCCCAGACTCCAGCACTACAGTCCCTAATCCCTGGGCCGCAGAACTGGTCCACACAGCAGAGGGGGAATGAGTGACGCTTTTTCTATCTTTACAACCTCTGCCATTGCTCACATCACTGTCTGAGCTCTGCCGCCTGTCTGATCAGCATTAGATTCTCAGAAGAGGGCGACCCCCATTAAACCGTGCATGTGAGGGATCTAGGTTTCATGCTCCTTAAATCTTATGAGAATCTAATTGCCCCTTATTCCTGCCCTATGAAAAAATTGTCTTCCATGAAACTAGTCCCTGGTGCCAAAAATGTTGGAGACCACTGCTGTAACAAACATGCAGCCCAGGCCCATTGCTCAGAGAAAGATCCACTGAGGCAGGAGTGTCCCCATGACATGTGGGGTGGAGATTGTCACAGCTGTGCTCTGGGCTACCTAGTGTGTACCAAGGAGTGCCTGAGGGTGGGGGTTAGGGTTGAAGACATGTAAACACCCACCGCGTAGAGTGTTTCATGGTATCAGAGTTAGGAAGAGGGAGCTTGTGGAACTCAAGCACCATTAAGGAGAAGATAATTTCTAAACAAGCGCCTGTCCATTCATTCACACCACCTGCCGAGCCCAGGGCCAGGCACTGTGCTGGGAGTCGGATGAAACACAGTCATCCAGTGCACTGGGGAGGAGCCAGCAGAAAGAGGAGCTGCACCCTGTACAATTCATGTTGCTGTAAGAACGAGCACAGGCTGTCTTGTAGGCAGATAGGAAGGCTTCATAGCCGGTGTGATGTCTCAGTAAAGCCCCAGCAGCTAGGGCGTAGGGAGCAGCATGGGAAAACCCGGGGCAGGGTCCTCAAGAGAAACTGGAGACCTACGGAAGCCTGGTCAGCCAGCAGAGATGGAGGCCAAAGAGATGCAGCCTTGCCATATAATGAGAAGATACAGAGATGAACAGAATCTGGAGGGCTTCTCTGTCACGTTAGAAAGTTTGGACTTTGGTCTTTGGGGAATAGGGTATCCTTAAGAGAACTAGGGAAAGAGCAAATAACAGGTCTATGAATATCCTAAGGGAAATATGATAGCAACTTCAACCAAGACAGTGGCAGTAGAGCTGCAGGGAAATGTTGTGTTTTAGGAAAACCAAAAAAAGACAGAACTTGGGAATGGCAAAACACAAATAGGGAGGGAGGAGAAGGATCGCGTGTTCCTGGCTTGGGCAGGTTTCCTGGGGTCAGGTTTCTGGCTCGCTCACAGCTGTGCTGTTTTCTAAGACTGGGAACCCAGAAGGGGGGTCCTGTTGGGGGCAGATGGATAATGGCAAGGAAGACGGAGGAATCGTGGACATGCTGGGGGAGAGCTCAGAAGGGAGATTTGGGCTACAGGCACAGAACTGAAAATGGTGCACTTCCAGATGCGGCTGAAGCCAGTGGGGAGCCTCCGGCAGAGGGGGCAGAAGACAGGGTTCGAGACAGACCCTAAAAGAGCATCCACACTTAAGGAATGAATGAGACAAAGGTGATGGAGAAAGGGCAGCCAGGAGGGTTGGAGGGAAGCCAAGAGATCCCACTATCACACGGGCCTAGGAAACAGTGTTTCCAAAAGGATGGAGTAAAATAAAGATGGGGTAACTGAGAGGTCAAGTTTGATAATTAACAGAAATGTCCATTGGATTTTGCAACATCCCTGGAGAGCAGTGTATTAACAAGGACAGAAGCCAGCCTTCCAAGGCTCAAAGAATAAGTAGAAAGTGAGTGCGTATCCGTAGTGAACATGGCATTCTCTAGAAGCCAGGCTGGGGACAGGAGGAAAAAGGTGTTCTGAGCTTGTATATTGGTTTAGAACTAGAGGACTTAGGTGTGTTTCGGGGCTCATGAGAAAGAATAAGAAAAAAACAGACCTTGAAGAAACAGAAGGAAGAAAACATAATTCTTGAAGCAAGACCCCTGAGACGGTCGGGGTTGGAAGGAATCACCTGGTATGAGGACAGACTTCTGTTTCATGGTGACAGGCACAGAGGAGGCTGCAGTCACTTTGATCGCAGGCTCCTGAGTTCAGGGAATTGAGGGAGTTTCCTGCCAATAATTCTGCTTCTCTCTGTATTATAGAGATGAAGTTGTCTGCAGGGGGCAAGGTGGCAGCAGGGATGCAGAGCTGGAAGAATGGCAAAGGTTTGATAGACAGGACTTGAGAAATGTGAATGGGGCCGTGAGCGTCCAGGCCAGCTAGGACACCGTGAGTCTTTGGTGCACTCATCAGAACCCAGCTCAAAAGGTGTTTCCTATGTAGTTGACAAAAGCACTAGCTGATGATGTGAAGTCTCCCAAGCACACGAGGGAGGGAGAGGGTGGGCTGGGACATGTAGGGCTGGAAGGTACTGGGAGGGAAGTGACATGCAGCAGTGCCAGGCCAGGCCCCTGCCTTTGACTCAGGGACTTCTGTGGCAGCTGGGACACAACCCTGCTGGAGCCCTGAGCTTCTGTCAAGGGTGGTGGGGTCACTGGATGCCCAGTAGAGGCTCAGAGGCTCCTGTGCTGCATGTGAGCCCTGGAGGAGGTGAGGGAGGTTGGGAAATCAGGGCAGAGGTGATTTAGAAGTCGGAACTCCTCAGCCAGATGTTGCAAAGGGCACAGAGAGAGATTTGACTCAGGACATCAGAGGCTCCCTGGGAACAATCTCAAACTTCCCTGGGGGGTGTGCAAAGATTCTCAACTGACAGCCCCACGCCTCTGAGTGCACAGCAACAGCACCCAGTACCCAAAGCTACCCTCCCTAAAGGCCCATGCTGACCTCTTCACACCACACCAGGTCATCTCCAGCTCCTGGAGTCAGGGATGTGCTCTGTGCCCTCTGCCAGGACTGCCTTGATCCCAGTACCTTTCTGAGTTCTGGAATCTGCCAGTCTCCCAGCGTGGCCCCCTGCATGGCCTCCCGCCCCCCTCCCACACACTCTGGACATGCAGTATAAAAGGACAGTGGGTCATGGGGAGGATGACGGGAGGTGGGAGGGTAGGAGGGAGCGTCTTTAAGTTTAGCCTGTATTGTGTGTTCCTCCCACTTCACCACCACCACCCATCTCCTGGGAGTCTGTGCCTTTTGTCCCCTTCTTCCCTGCCCAAAGCAGAGCCCTCCAAGGGGTCTTGCAGGTGGTACAGGGCTGTCCACTCTGCCTGCTTCCTTCCACTCTGAGTGACTGCCTCCATCCCTGGTCACATCCTTGCCTCGCCCAAACTGATGCGCTCCAATTTGCCACTGACTTTTCATGGAAAGACATCATTTGTCACTCATCGCCAGACCCTGTTTGTGGCTGGTGATGTCACTGAAGTCTCAGGCTCCATCTCTAGTCTGACAAAAGTATTCTTTTTTTTTTTTTTTTAAACAAGAGTCTTACTCTGTTGCCCCTAGGGTAGAATGCTGTGGCATCACAGCTCACAGCAACCTCAAACTCTTGGGCTCAAGTGATCCTCTTGTCTCAGCCTCCTGAGTAGCTGGGACTATAGGCATCTGTCATAATGCCTGGCTTGTTTTCCTATTTGTAGTACAGACAGACAGAAAAACTCAGGCTGGTCTCAAACTCCTGAGCTCAGGCAATCCGCCTCCCTTAGCCTCCCAGAGTCTTAGGATTACAAACCTGAGCCAACGCGCCTGGCCTGACAGTATTCTAAAAGCAGTGCTTCTCAGCGTGGGGATGTTCCCACCCCACCTCTCCCACCTCCCCACCCTATTGTTAAGGAAAGTTGTCAGCAGGCAGGGTGCTGGAGGGGAGTGGCTCCAGGAGGCCAGGTCCCCTCCCCAGCTCTGCTCCTGCCTTGCTGGGTGTTCTTGCACAGTCTCCTAACCTCTGTGGACCAGGGAAACATCTCTGGCCTTCCAAGCTTTCCTCCATTCTGTTGTTCTGTCTGTCATTTGGACCAGCCTGTTTCTCATCCTCTCAGCTGCCTGGGACAGGACGGCGCTCTGGCGTAGGTGGAGGACCATGGTGGTTGCCTCTGCAACGTCCCTGAAGGGGCTGAGTGCCACCTCTCTCTTTAAGGGTGCACCGTCGCCAGTAGACTAAGTCGCCGTTTCTTCTCCCCAACTCCAGAGATGGACTGGACAGTCAGCTCACCTGTCACCTTTCTGATGGAGGGTCCTGGTCGAAAGAGTAGGGGGAGCAAGGGACAGTGAAGGAAGATCAAATTTGGGGAAAGGGGCCCACAAAGGCAATCCTCAGAGTCAGAGGTCCTGAGGGAACTCGAGATCTCTCCCATCACATTGAGATGTCGGGTTATCTGGTGTGACAAAGGCCAACCAGGTACCAACTTTGGTACCTGACCTGGGGACCTAACAGTGCATCCGCTCCCCTTCCCCACACCCACAGCTGCCACAGCTCATTTTTCACAGGTTCTTTCTACCGAACCTGTACTTGGCCTCAGAGGCAAATTCAGGCCGCTGCCAATTTGGTAACGGTAAAACTTATATTTCAATCCCTGTCCAAGGCCTTGTGGGTTCTGACCATCACTCACTCGGACTCAGGGTTCCCCTTCCAGGGGGTCTTATCTTCACTCGGGGTTTCTGAAGGTTTGGCAGGCAAGGGGACCACCGTCCCTAACATTTTGGCCTTCCAAGGTTTAGTTGGTCCTGGGTTTCTTAAGTCTTTCTGTGCAGGTGAGGACGTCTTCCTGACTCCTCCACTTAGGATCTGAGTCACAGGTCTTCGGAAATGGCTCCTTTCATCAGCAGGCACTGCCCACCTCCCCTGGGGCCCTGGGGTCTGGCGGCAGGTGGCACCCAAGTCATAAGTGTAGATGAGCCTGCATCCTGCTGTCCCATGTGGGGACACAAACAGCAGCAGGGTTACATTTGCATGAGCTTTGCATGTAACTGTGGTTTGATTTTTGCAAGGGGGAAGGGCAGGTTGGGATTGGTGGGTAATCTTGTTCCTGGGGGAAAAACGTCAATCAGCACTGCTGCGTGCGACACAAGCTGCCCACCGGGACGGAGGAAGGTTCAGCACAGCTGAATGCTGACAGCGACCCTCACACAAAGGGTTGCCAGGCAGAGTGGCTTTGATTTCTCCTCAGCAGTGGGAAGCAGAATTGCTTCCGATTGTTCACCCTGATGGGATGACTCAGCCTGCCAGCGATTTCCCTTTCACTTTCTGCCTTTCCACGGAACCCAAGTGCATTTAACTGAGAGCGGCGTGGGCACTGCTTCCAGCCCACCAGCAAACCACCTCCGCACCCGGCCTCTCCTCCCCCCACCCACGCCCCCACCCTCTCCCTCCTCCCTCTCCCCTCTTTTCCATTCATCCATTCACTCAGAAAATATGGATTGAGCTCTGCACATGCAGCCCTCCAGGCTCCGGAGGTTTGCAGACTGGGCTGAGATGATTAACTAGTTCAAAGGCTCACCCCTGCCCCAGCCCTGGCCCCTGACCCTTCTCCCTCATCTGGAAGAGCAAGGGGGAGAAAGGTCACGAACAAACCAGAAGAACTTCAGATAAGGGAAGCTGGACCAGACAGTGTGTAGTGGGGGCGGGGCAGAGGGTGAGGCAGGGAGTCAGCATAAAAGGGGGATCAATTAGCCCTGGGCACGTGCCCCATTCAGCCCTAACAGGAGCTCTGCTGGGGAGCTGGCACTGCCTACAAGTCTGGTGCAGCCGGGGGCCATGAGCCCCAGCTGGCAGATGCCTGGGGACAGCTCTCTCTGCTCTGCAAGCCCCAGCTGCCCTCCTGAGGCAGATCTGGTGCCACAAGGAGATGGGGGCAGGGGAACTTTTCCTAAAGCACCTGCTCTTTTTTAAACAAAGTCTCTCTCTGTTACCCAGGCTGGAGTGCAATGGCAAAATCACAGCTCACTACAGCCTCCAACTCCCAAGTACGCAGGACTGACTACACGCGTGCACTGCTACACCCCACTGAAGTTCACAGCCTCCAACTCCCAAGTACGCAGGACTGACTATACGCGTGCACTGCTACACCCACTGAAGTTCACAGCCTCCAACTCCCAAGTACGCAGGACTGACTATACGCGTGCACTGCTACACCCCACTGAAGTTCACAGCCTACAACTCCCAAGTACGCAGGACTGACTACACGCGTGCACTGCTACACCCCACTGAAGTTCACAGCCTCCAACTCCCAAGTATGCAGGACTGACTATACGCGTGCACTGCTACACCCCACTGAAGTTCACAGCCTCCAACTCCCAAGTACGCAGGACTGACTACACGCGTGCACTGCTACACCCACTGAAGTTCACAGCCTCCAACTCCCAAGTACGCAGGACTGACTATACGCGTGCACTGCTACACCCACTGAAGTTCACAGCCTCCAACTCCCAAGTACGCAGGACTGACTACACGCGTGCACTGCTACACCCCACTAAAGTTCAAATTTTTTGGTAGAGATGAGGTCTCACTATGTTATCCAGGCTGACTTTAAACTCCAGGGCTCAAGTAATCCTCCCACCTCAGCCTCCTAGGGTGCTGGGATTCCAGCCATGAGCCACCACACTTGGCCAGGACCTGCTCTTTTAATTTCAAGACATGTGTGGATCTGTTGGTAGCATCTTTCCATTTTGATTTTTAATTTCATAAGCATTTTGGTTCCCATCCATCCAGTTTGTACCATCCCTCTCAAGGTCTCAGGCGGTTGTTTTTTTATATATGAGATTTCCTTTAATCCTGACAATAGCTGTGAGTTGATATCAACGGGGCTTAGCTGACACTTAAGGAAATAGAGGGGCTAGAAGGTTGAATCTGGTGCCAGATGACAAAACAAATCCACCAATCTTGGATCCTTTGCTGAGGGCCCAGTGTGAGAAGGCAGAGAGGGTGTCAGATATAGGTCTGATAGGTGAGACCTAGTGGTTCCCTCCAACAGTGCTGGTCACAGGAGCAGCAGGCAGGGCCCAGAACATGAAGTGAGTGTCCCAGGGCAGGAGTGCGGCAGAAACAGAATTACAGTGCAGGTGCCCTGACTTCCTGCCTAGTTCCATCTGCCATCCCCTGCCCACAGAGGACAGCAGGTCCACGCAAGTGGGATCTCAGCTCTGTGCAGACCAAAAAACAGGAGGAAAGAATATAGGATGACGCCAGAAATAAGGGGACCCGGCAGCCTAGACGGCATCATTGCCAGGGTGACTGAGAGTTGAGGCAGATGAGGGAGGAAGCTCCTGCTACGTGAAAGAAAAAATTAAAACCCCCACAACTGCAGAGCACAGAGGGGACTGTTCCTAACTCAGCAGACCCCTGAGAGTCCCTCCTTTTTCAGTTCAGTGAAAGCTGCCTTTTAAACTTTTCTTATTTAAGTATGTGTACTTGTCATAGCTCTGTCAACCAGATCCTTGAAAACAGAAACTCTGCCTTCTATCTCTTTTTCTTGGCCCAAAGCTTTGAGCAGACCCTCTTGTTGAGGAAGAAGGTAAATGTACCTCCCACGGGGTGGCCAGTTGATTCAAAGCCTAAGTGGCAACCATTTAGGGGGGAAACTAGATTTGAACTCTAGTTCTGTAGGCTTGGCTTTGGCATTACGCAGGCTGAGACTTCATGTCCTCCCTGGGCCTCACCGTCCCTTCTGCAAATGAGGTCAGTTGCCCCTGTGCTTCTGTGTGAGCTGATGTTATTTAACCTGTTTGCTGAACACCTCTTACATTCTACCCACGGGCCGTTAGCCCCATTGCTGCCTTCAGGGAGATTTAAAGATAATCAGGGAGACAAAGTTTACCCCTGAAAAGTTAGATAATGCAAGAGCTGTCTGCAGGTGGCGCAGGCAGAGGTCAAGGGAGGTGAACACTGAGAAGTAACAGTGGCCACAGGGGACTTCTGCCCCGAGCAGGGTGACAGGGGCTGCATCCTTCCTTTGGAAAGGCAGCTGAGGTTCTGCATTGAAATGCAGGTTCTTGACCAGGAGGGCCACTGCTCTTCTCAGTACCCACCGTGATGTCCATGCTGAGGGACAATGAACTCATAACAGCCAGTGAAAATGTCCCGGTCCCTCGAATGGAACTAAGCACGAGAATGCCAAAGTGAGGCTCTTATGGCTCAGGATAGACGTCATCATCACCCTGCCAGTGTGTGCCCTGGGAGAGGGAGAGAGCTGCAGACAGAGTGCTGGTCCCTGCCCAGCAACCCGCAGCCATTCCTGAGGACAGGTCAGCTCTCCCACTTGGGACTGCCTGTGCAGCCCGCTCTGCCTCCTGGGGAATGGACCCTGCAAGGCAATCCCCTGCAATGGGACCAGCAATGGAGCCTGCAGGCTGGACTCCATCTGCTTTGGGCAGCCTGATGGGCACCCAGTCCACACACCACCCCCTTCCGCACAAGGCCAGGTAGAGCAGTGAGCTGCTGCCCCCTCCCTTTTCTAGCCATCTGGGAATGGAATCCAGCTGGCTTTGTCCTATTAGTAAAATGGAAAGAATGCTGGGTTCGAACCTGGAACTTGTGATGTGACCTGGGCAGATCCTTTCCTGGTTCTGGCCTCTGGGTAGCCTCTGTGTAGTGAAGGGGCGGGGGCAGAGGAGCCCATGGTCCTACTTGGCGCCCTACTTGGCTGTGGTCCAGGCTGCCCCAAAGCAGGGGGCTCCTCTGTCACCTGCAGCACGTGGACCTCTCTTCTCTGTTTGGCCAAAGCCCCTTCACCCTGTCGGTCACAGGGCTCTTCCCTGGGCCACCACTCTGCCGGTGGTCCCTCTAATGAGTAACAACAGCAACCTCCCCTTCTGATCCCCCAGGGTAATATAGTGAAATGTGGGGGGCTGTTCATCCCATGGGGGCTACCTTCTTTTGATGTGGTTAGTCAGGGTCTCAGATGTCACTTCTTCTGGGAACTTTTAATATAGGGGGTGGGACAGCTTCTGAGACCCCCGATAAAATAAATCTTAGAAAGCCCTCATGCATATGGAAAAGTAATCACAGACAGTGGGTTTTAGTGACAAAATGGGAGCATCTGAGTAGAGAATGGTAAAAAAAACAAAGTGGAAGAGTGGAGTTCTACTACTCAGCAGGTGAAAGGGAAGAACCAGCACTAATCACAGGGACGGGGATGGATCTCAAACATAAAATGAAAAGTCCAAGAAAGCAGTCAGGGTTGCAGAATGATGTATACAACATGGTACCATGATACCATAAAAAACATAATATTCACATATGTTAAAATATGTTTAATGATCCAGAGATGTTCCCACCAAATTCATGAGAATGTTCTCCCTGGGGGGAGATTAAGGATGGTGATGGGGGGGAAGGCATAAGGACTTGGGGCTCTAACTCTGAGATGTTTTATTTCTAAAACAAATATGACAACATTTCACACTTACCAATTTTGCATGGGGAAACTGGGTCACTTTTTGTAAGTATTTTCATATTTTGAAAGTTTTTAAAAACATAAATTTAAGAAGGAAGCTGGAGCGTGGAGCATCTGGCACTGAGTGAGCTCTGGGGCGGGGGTGCTATGCCCTGGGCCTCATTCACTAATCTAGGCATCCTCACTGTCTGACTTCCCAGGCCCCTTTCTTCACTCCACCTCGTGACTCCCTTTGAAGTAGGTCTAAAGTTTCCCAGCACTTTGGGAAGCTGAGGCTGGATGATCACTTGAGGTCAGGAGTTTGAGACCAGCCTGGACAGAATAGCAAGACCCCATCTACAAAAAATAAGCCAGGTGAAATGGTGTGTGCATCTATTGTCTCAGCAACTCAGGAGGCTGAGGCAGGAGGAGTGCTTTACCCAGGAGTTCAAGGCTGCAATGAACTATGATCACCCACTGCCTTCCAGCCTTGGTGACAGAGCCAGACCCTGTCTCTAAAATAGACAAATAAACAACTAGGTCTGCCCATGTCTGAGGGGTGGCTGGATGCTGTGGTCTGAGTACTGGAGGGGAACATGACACCCTTGGTTTGGTTTCACTTCTTCCCCTGGCCCCCATTTCTCCAACCCCTACACGGAAGCAGGGAGTCATCAAAGCCATTTCAGTAACCTAAGACCAAGCTCTTTGTTTTTCCCTGAAGTTCTGTGTTTGATCCCCTAGAGCCAGATATTTCAATGTGTTTAGGCCAATCGAGGGGCACTGGGGTCAGGGGTCCATTAGAAGTCACAGCCAAAAATGTTAGAGGAGGGTACATTTTCCTGAAGAAGAGGTTGATCACTCTCATTAAATTCCCCCCCAAAAAAAAGCTGAAATGAATCCAGCTCTCATTTGTGGTTGTAAATTGACCCAGAGGGACTCAAGGCTCTACCTGCTTCCAAGTTCAGGAGTTGCTGGGACAAGGAGTGGCACTGAGACCCCTGAGGCCAGGCCAGACTGTGTTCTGGGGGTGGAGCCCTGCAGTGCTCTCAAACAGACTGAACGTCTCAGAGAACTCTCCTGGGGAATAATCATGAGAACATGCCAACAAAAAGCAGCACTGGGGATTTTCCAGAATACTATCTGAGTTCTCACTTCCTTTCCTGTCCATGGTGAAGCCATGTGACAGGGCAGGTGTGTTAATTACAAGTGAAAAAACTGAGGCATGGAGAGGTGAACTCGCTTACCCAAAGTCACACTGAGTCAGTGACATAGCTGAGGTTCTAACCTCATATTTTCTTTCTTTTCCTCCCAAACCACGTTTCTCAATTTCCAAACTATTGACAAGTTGGGTCAAGTAATTCTTTGTTGCTCATTCATTGAGGAAGCATTCCCTGCAGGGTGTTCAGCCTCTTCCCCCTAGCCTGGGCCCAAAGCACCCCATCACAACAACAAATATGTCCTCTCTCCAGGTAGTTCCAAATCACACCCTCCGAGGACCACTGCTCCGCAACACCACACCCAAGTTCATTCCTGCCTCAGGGCCTTTGCACTTGCTGTTCCTTAGGAGAGGACCATTTTATAAAAAACCTGTATCGAATGGCTCTTCTCCAGTATCATCTTCCCAGAGGCTTTCTGCTCACTCCACCTAAAACAGTAGGCACACGCCCCTGTGCACACACATGTATATCTTCACACATGCCTACACACAGCCACACACAAGTACTCAGAGAGACAGGTGCATACACACACATATACCCCATCGCCCTCCTTATCTCTTTGACTTTTTTTATTTTCTACTGTTCACTTACTACTCTCCTTCCTTCTGCCCTCCCATCCCCCACTGTCTGCATTTTGCACAGAGCTTGGCCCATGTCAGATGCTGAAAAAATGACCCAGTGGACGCCTACAGCTCAGTCCCATTAGCAGCTCAGCCTAGCCAGCAGCTCAGTAATGTGGCATGGCGGCTACAGAGGACACGCTCAGCTGGCTGCGTTTGGGGGGTGGGCACCACGGCAGCTCGTGTCTTTGTGGTGCACCCAGGGCAAAGGTGGCACTTGGGGGGCACAGCAGGGGCAGGTGGCCTCCAGGATGCAGAGATGCCCCACAGCACAGCCCTGAGTTTCCTCACAGGACCACTACTTAGGCTATAAGGCAGGGGATGTGGTCTGCAGGGGAGGGCTAAGGAGGGGAAATGACCTTGGTGGTGACTCCACCCAGGCTGCATGGGGGAGAGGAGGAGGGTGACATGGAAACCTGGATTTGTTGTGCACCGGGGCATAGCGGCTTCACCCTACAGGAAGGGACACAATTGCTCTGGGATGGGAGCAATCTCTCAAGAGTCCAGACAGACCCCTTTTCAATTCCATGCCTCTGTCTCCATGGTCAGGAAAAGAATGACCACACCCACACAGCACTTCTGGCTGGAGGCTTGGATTCCTCTGGGAAGGAGAGTACAGAATGGGGGTGAAGAAGAGAGTGTTTACTCAGAGGTTCCCACTACACTCCATGGGAGTGGAGAGCCTCGAAAGTGAGGGCTTCCCATGACTCCCCTGGCCAGTCTTTTCCTGGTAGAGCAGACACCCTCTGGGGGTGGGCTGCAGAAGGGGTGTAGGGTCTGGGACAGGTCCAGGGCTGAGAGGCCTTCCTGAATTCCCTGGGGCTGGACCCTGAGATGTATAAGCCTGGGTGCTTCTCTGCCAGCTCCCTCGGGTTCCTTTTCTTCTCTTTGCTCCAAAGGGCTGAAGTCCTAACTCTAGTGGACACTGTAAGTGCTCACACAGAGGACGGTGCCCTGCCACACTCAGGGCGAGGCCTGTAGTTCCTTCATCTCCTGTCTGTCTTAGATTTCAGTTGAAGAGTCTCTGGCTCCCTTTCAGCTGTGCATAGCAGCTCTCTCTGACCCACCGGGGGTTGAGAGCAGATCCAAGAACCCAGGGTCCTTTTGACTGATTGAGAAATACTTCATAGGACATGATAATCATGTAACCTTCCAGGCTTAAAAAATCATGTGATCCATGCTTTGAGATTTGCCTGAATCTCTACACAAGCCAGCATTGAGGTCACACGTTATTTCTCTGTCTGGTGACTGGCAAGACTGCTGTTATTAAATATTGATTATAAGCTACAAACTTTTTTTTTTTTTTTTTGAGATAGAGTATCACTCTGTGCCCTGGCTAGAGTGCTGTGGATTCATAGTTCACAGCAACCTCAAATTTTGGGCTTCAGCAATCAATCCTCTTGCCTCGGTTTCCCAAGTAGCTGGAACTGCAGGTGCCTTGCCACTACACCCAGCAAGTTTTTCTGTTTTTAGTAGAGACAAGGTCTCGCTCTTGCTCAGGCTGGTCTTGAACTCTTGAGCTCAAGCAATCCACCTGCCTTGTTCTCCCAGAGTGCTGGGATTACAGGTGTGAGCCACCCTGCCCTGCTGCAAGCATTTTTTTTTTTTTTTTTTTTTTTAAGTTTAACTGTGTCTTAGAATTTATTTGCAAAACTGAAGGTTAAGGAGGTTCAACAGACACCCGTGTCATGGGTGGCAGGTGACATGCCAAGAATGCAAACCAGGCCCATCACGGACTTCTCATGTTCAAGGCTTACTCTCTTCTGAGCGTCTCCAATCAGCCTTTCCGCCACCAGTCCACCAGGAATGCTCTTGTCAAGGTTACCAATGGCACGGCCAAATCTGGCAACCAATTTTCAGCTGTCATCTTCCTTTGGCACCCCTTGGCACCATCGTTTTAAAACAGTTTCTTTTCTTGGCTTTCCGCGTTTCCTGCGTCACCTGTCAGAACCTTCTCTGCCTCTCTTCCTCTCTCCTCCTCACCTGTGTCACTTCCTGACACTGCAGCCTGCCACCAAGCTGTCCTCAGACTCTCCCTTGTCTGCGTCTGCTCTCTGGGGATCCCGTGCCATCCCGCAGCTGCCTTCTACACACTCACAACTGGGACGTGTGAACCTGTAGCTCTGCGGCTGACCCCACACCCCACTGCCTGCTTGCCATCTCCCCTGGGTGCCTAACAGGCTTTACAAAAGGAACGTCTCCAACTAAACACCCATTCACCACCCTCTCCTCACCCTAAACTAGCTTCTCTTGTGGTCTTTTGCTTCTTAGGAAACAAAACTAGTAGCAACTTTCTGCGACTAGTTGCTTGGATGAAAAGCCTGGAGTCACCCTTGATGTCTCTCTCACTCTGTCTCTCTCCCTCTCCCCACATCCAATCCTTTAGCAAAGCCTATCAGCTCCACCTTACAATTACATCTGAAATTTACCCCGCAGCATTACCAGGGCCATCTCTGGTAGTGCTGTGCCTACCCGGCCTACCACTTGCACCTGGACCCCCCAGCAAGCTTCCCACCCAGCAGCCAGAGTGACCCTCCCCGCTTAAGGCAGAGTGAGGTGTCAGCTGCTAATGCAGGGCTCCTCATCTCAAGCAGGGTGAGGCTGAAGACCTTAGAGCCACTTAGGCTCCTGGCTACCTGGCACCTGCTAGCACGCCGGCTCTTCTCCTACCCTCTCTTGCACTTGGGCTTCCTCTGGTAAGCTCTCTCCCAACCAATTTCCATGTGGCTTGTCCCTGTGTGATCTTGAGATCTCTTACATGCTACCCTAAGAGAGAGGCCTTCTTGCATAAAACAGCCCGGAATTCTGTTCCACTCTCCCTGCTCTGGTCTCCCCCACACGTGTGTCACGCGCTGCGGTATATTCTGATCTATTTATGGCCTGTCCACACCACACAGAACCTAAGTTCCAGGAGTGCAGAGATTGTGACTTGGGTAGTCACTGCTGGACCCCCAGTGCTCACAGCAGAGCCTGTCCTGAAATGGACTCTCACTGAGTGTTTGTTGAATGAGTGGACAAAGGAAGAATGAATGGGGGGCCCCGTGCTGGAGACGGAGCGGGGGCTTCCGACCTGCGTTTCTCTACTCCTCCTTGGGGCATTTGGATTGATCACTCCTCAGTCACCACCAAGGCTGTGCAGTGACTGGCCCATCCTTGACTGACTTGTCCTGTGTCTCCTTCCATTCAGGTCATGGCCCTCCCAGGCCCTGTGAGGCTCTTGCTATGACCCCAGGCGCCTTGTGGAGCCAGGACTGTGCCCTGCTGCTGCAGCACCCCCCAGCTCAGCCTCCTTCAGCCCGGAGTCGCCATGGGCAGCGTCAGCAGCCTCATCTCCGGCCACAGCTTCCACAGCAAGCACTGCCGGGCATCGCAGTACAAGCTGCACAAGTCTTCTCACCTCAAGAAACTGAATCGGTGTTCCGATGGGCTGCTGCGCTTTGGCTTCTCCCAGGACTTGGGTCATGGCAAGTCTAGCTCCAAAATGGGCAAGAGCGAAGACTTCTTCTACATCAAGGTCAGCCAGAAGGCCCGGGGCTCCCACCGCCCAGACTACACAGCGCTGTCCAGCGGAGACCTAACGGGCCCGGCGGGGGTGGACTTCGACCCGTCCACCCCACCCAAGCTCCTGCCCTTCTCCAATCAGCTAGACATGGTGAGCGGGGGCTCTGGCAAGGATGGGCGGGTCAGAAAGGCTGGAAAGAACAAACTGGGGGTAGAGAATGTGGGTGAAGGGGGGGATGGTGACCTGAAAGTTTAGACCCCCAGCTGACACAGGGCGGGAGTTCGTGGCTGCTCTGGCTGGTAGACTTATGGAGGTGGGGGGTATTTTTGGCTGCCCTGGTGTGAAGTAGCTCTTTGCTTAAGCTGGACCAGAAGCGTCTTTTGCTGAATATGGGCTGAGAATTTATTATGGTCTATTTAGCAGGGATGAGAGCAAAGGAGTCCCAGGTACTCAGAAATCCAGCCCTCGGTCCACCTCAGACACTCAGGGATATAACCCATGGACGCTGAAACAATTTTCCTATTCAGTCCCCTGTCCTTACCCTGGGGGAATGAACCCACAGCTTTGATTTACTAGGAAAGGGCTCTTTATGTTTGCACAGAGCATTCAGTTCTACAAACTAAAGCCTCGTAAACTGCAAGGCACTCTACCAGTGCAAATTCGGGTTTTAGAAAAGGATTATTTCATGTGACCCTCCCGGTCCTACAGCCCTATGAGGAGGCCATGGTTAGTGTTCTTACCCCAGGTTTAATGGAACAGGCACCAAAGGTGAAGAAGGGTCGCCTAGTCTAGGACACCAAGCCCATCCAGTGTAAAGCCCTGACCCACGCTACACAGAGACCCAGAGCAGGAACCTGTGAGTGGTGTTTATCCTCTCAGGAGGGCTGGGCCAAACTGGTAGCAGGTCGTTACTTCATAGAACAAGGGGCCCAGGTCATTATTTAAGAACCCAGGCACAGTGGCTCACGCCTATAATCCCAGCACTCTGGGAGGCCGAGGTGGGTGGATTGCCTGAGATCACAGGTTCAGGGCCAGCCTGAGCCAGAGCGAGACCTCATCTCTAAAAATAGCCAGACGCTGTGGTGGGTGCCTGTATTCCCAGCTACTTGGGAGACTGAAGCAAGAGAATTGCTTGAACCCAAGAGTTTGAGGTTGCTGTGAGCTATGATGCCATGGCACTTTACCAAGGGCAACAAAGTGAGATTCTGTCTCCAAAAAAAAAAAAAAAAGATGTCCACCCAAGAGAGAGGATTTTGTCTTTCTTGAGAAAGATTCGCCACGTTCAGTTGCTTAAGAGCAATAGGCAATGTCTGCAGTGGTCACTGGCCAGGAAGGCTGCCACATGGCTCCCTGAGCTCGGCTGGCCAAAGCAGGCACTGGACCTGGTGACAAGGGACAGGTGGAATGGTCTTGCTGGGGAGACTTGGGCTCAGTCCAGTCCTTTTTCTCCCTAGGGCTCCGAGAAAGGTGTGACGAGGCCCACCGCTTTTAAGCCCGTGCTGCCGCGCTCAGGGGCCACCCTACACTCTTCCCCGGAGAGCGCTGGCCACCAGCTGCACCCCACCCCTGGGGACAAACCCAAGGAGCAGGAGCTGAAGCCCGGCCTGTGCTCTGGAGCACTGTCCGACTCCGGCCGCAACTCCATGTCCAGCCTGCCCACGCACAGCACCACCAGCAGCTACCAGCTGGACCCGCTGGTCACCCCCGTGGGACCCGCCAGCCGTTTTGGAGGCTCGGCTCACAACATCACCCAGGGCATCGTCCTCCAGGATAGCAACATGATGAGCCTGAAGGCGCTGTCCTTCTCCGACGGGGGCAGCAAACTGGGCCATGCAAACAAGGCAGACAAGGGCCCCTCGTGTGTCCGCTCACCCATCTCCACAGACGAGTGCAGCCTCCAGGAGCTGGAGCAGAAGCTGCGGGAGAGGGAGGGCGCACTGCACAGGCTGCAGCGCAGCTTTGAGGAGAAGGAGCTGGCTGCCGGCCAGGCCTACGAGGAGCGGCTGCGGCGCTGCCGGGATGAGCTGGACGGCGGTGGCAAGCTGAAGCTGGCCTCGCAGAAGAGCCAGCGCGCCCAGCAGGCGCTGCCCCTGCAGGTGCTGCAGCTGCAGCAGGAGAAGCGGCAGCTACGGCAGGAGCTCGAGAGCCTCATGAAGGAGCAGGACCTGCTGGAGACCAAGCTCAGGTCCTACGAGAGGGAGAAGACCAGCTTCGGGCCCGCCCTGGAGGAGACGCAGTGGGAGGTGAGGCTGTGAGGGGCTCTGAGCTGTCAGGGTTTGATGACAGAGTCCCCATCCTCCTGGTGCTGACCATAGCTTGCTGACATAATAGCATAGGTGCCAGGACCCAGAGAAGGGGCTCCCTGTAATAGCTCTGAGCTTCCTCCTCTCCCCAGCACACCCTCGTAGCCCCCAGATTGGAATTCCTAACCCAGTTGCTGACCAAGAAGCGAGGCCCAGCCAGGTGGAGGGTTGGCCTCAGGCCATCTGCTCATGGAGGCTCAGAGAAACACAAGTAGCCCAAAGCCCCAAGAGAGCTTAAAATGTTATTTGTTGCTTTTGAGAGAAGGGATCCCACCCACTATAAAGAGAGACTCTATTTGTGGCAGGTCTCAGTGACAAATGTGGCCAGTCCTCAGTGGTTCTCAACCTTCTTAATGCTTCAGGCCTTTAATAAGTTGAGAACCACTGAAGTAGAGCTTCTATTCAGTGAGCAGAGACAGGAACTTAGGAGAGGAAGAAAAGTTTCCACACACGCAAACTCACATGCTGTCACTCAGGCACACCTCCGAACGTGGTGTCTGGGCATGGCCGTGCCAGGGAAGCAGTGTTACCCTGCATCCTGCTAGCCAGAATGCAGCTTTTATTAACAGCTGGCACTGGGTGGGAGGACAGCACTGGGTGGGGGGGTGGGCATGGCAGCGCTGTCATTCACCCCACAGATTGCCCCCCAGGTGAGAGGTGAGAGTTTCTGGGTGTGGCCAGTCTAGCACCATGCACTGTCAGGGGTGACCCTTGGCAGGACGGCCACCTGTTGGCACTGGAGCATCCTATATTCATCCTGGAAAGTAAGGTGACGGTATTTTTAGGAGCAGGGAAGGAAGCATCCTTTCTATGGATGAAGCAGATGGGGGGACTGGCCCGATAGGAGGGAACGATCGCTTTCTGTTTGCCAGGCTTCCCAGAGAGAAAAGGCTGCTAGCCACGGGACATTGCCTTTTCTTTCCCCATTGATGTTGTCACAGCAGACCCCACACCAGCCACGGTGTCAACCACACCCAAGACATACAACTCATGCTGGCATTAGGCGCCCAGCCTTGCCTGTCAGTCTGGAACTAAGCTAGACATTGCTGTGGCCTTGTGCCCAGTTGTCCAGTCAGGCTATATAGTAAAATGATAAAATAAATAATAAAAAGAATAACTTAGAATGGCATGTATGTTATTATAAACATGTTTATGGTAATAAAAATGTAGAGAGTGTTTGTTAGTAAGTGCCAAGCTCCAGGTTCTTTCATTCTTTCCCTACAATGGCCAAATGACATGGGTACTTTTACAAACCCTCAACTTACAGTTAAGGAAACTGAGGCATAGAGTGGTCACCCTAGCCAACAACAAATTAAGCAGCTAGCCCAAGGTCTGACATATGTGTGTTATATATTAGGATTTGCTCCTAGTAGGATTATCTCACTATACCGTGTCACCACCATGCCGTGGATAATATAGCCAAGATCACCCGCATCGGCAGTGGTCAAGGTGGGATTCAAGCCCATGTCTCAGCCATCATCACCCCGTCTGTTCCCTTCATTATGTGAACACAGGCTCGGCCTGGGAAGGAAGTGCTTGCTCCCAACTAAGCGTTGTGGGTGGGGCTGAATGTCCTCCATGACTGTGCAGCCTCCTCACCCCCCCCCCCCCATAAGCAAGGGGGAGGGAGAGTGAGGAAATATTAAGTGGCTTCCAGTCGTGTTGCGAGAATGCATTTTGTAGAGCCCCAGGAGCTGGCCTTCCTTCACCTTGAAACAGCCAGCCAGACTAACCCTGGCCTATGATCCAAATGGCCAAGACCCCAGAGACACAAGGGTCTGATATCTGGCTTTGGCTCTCCTCATTGCTTTTGGCCCAGTTTTGGTGGGGAACAAAAGTAGAAACGGTGATAGAAGGGCAGAACTCACTAGCTCGTCATTTGGGGGGTAGACATTGCATTCTGCCTCTCATCCAGCCCTGTGCTTGTCACTGGGGCTTTAATGGATGGTGAGAGGGGAGAGGAAGGGTGAGATCAGGGGCACGGTCATAAGCATGCATGAGAGAAATCTGGCTGACACAGAAACCAATACCATCCGTGTTAAGTGTGGGTGACAGAGCTAGCGGTGGGCAGATTCAACCACCAATTACTGATTTGCTCAGGCCCTGAATTGGGGGTGAGGGAGGCACATAGACAGACTGAGCCAGACAACAAGCATGGTAAGACCCTCGGTGCCTTTAATACAGTGGTTAAGGCACTGGCCGCATGCACTGAGGGTGGCGGGTTCGAACCCAGCCTTGGCCAGCTAAACGACGACAACTGTAACAAAAAAGAGCTGGGCATTGTGGCAGGCACCTGTAGTCCCAGCTACTTGGGAGGCTGAGGCAAGAGAATCACTTAAGCCCAAGAGTTTGAGGTTGCCGTGAGCTGTGACACCACGGCACTCTACTGAGGGTGACATAATGAGACTGTCTCATTAAAAAAAAAAAAAAAAAAAAAAAGACCCTCAAAAAGGCACTTGACTTTCAGTCACCCAGACTACCAGCCACCCTGTCCGTGGAGAAAGACACTCACCTCTTGGCGCTCTGTCCCTGTGCCCCCTTCCCCGGCAGGTGTGCCAGAAGTCAGGCGAGATTTCCCTCTTGAAGCAGCAGTTGAAGGAGTCCCAGACGGAGGTGAACACCAAGGCCAGCGAGATCCTCGGCCTGAAGGCGCAGCTGAAGGACACGCGGGGCAAGCTGGAGGGCCTGGAGCTGAGGACGCAGGACTTGGAGGGCGCCCTGCGCACCAAGGGCCTGGAGCTGGAGGTGTGTGAGAACGAGCTGCAGCGCAAGAAGAACGAGGCGGAGCTGCTGCGGGAGAAGGTGAACCTCCTGGAGCAGGAGCTGCTGGAGCTGCGCGCCCTGCCCCGTGAGCCCGTCCTGCCTGCCATCCCGGAGGACATCCCGGCTCTGCAGCGGGAGCTGGAGCGGCTGCGGGCCGAGCTGCGCGAGGAGCGGCAAGGCCACGACCAGATGTCCTCGGGCTTTCAGCACGAGCGGCTGGTGTGGAAGGAGGAGAAAGAGAAGGTGATCCGGTACCAGAAGCAGCTGCAGCAGAGCTACCTGGCCATGTACCAGCGGAACCAGCGCCTGGAGAAGGCCCTACAGCGGCTGGCCCGCGGGGATGGCGCCGGGGAGTCCCTGGAGATTGACCTGGAAGGGGCTGACATTCCCTACGAGGACATCATAGCCACTGAGATCTGAGAGGCCACCTGGGAGAGTTAGGCCTGAGGACCTGCCCTGGGGGGCAGGGGCTGTACCTGTTCAGAGAGGGGTGGCCTTCCACCTCCCCTGTTCAGCACTTTGGGCCCCTTTGAGAGAAGCCACCACTGGGGCATAGGCCAGGGTCCCCAAGTGTTGAGCAGGGGCCATAGGATGGCCATCCCTTCCCTTTCTGATGTCCCAGTGCTCACCAACCCCACAGCCTGCTGGACCTTGGGCTTTGACTCCTGTGGATTCCCCAAGGGATGGAGCCAGGGGTCTCCATGCTTTAGTTAAGGGCTCCCTAAACCTTAGCCTTTGTTACAAATAGTTAGAGACACCCCCCCACCAGGGAAGGTGGCCACTTCCCTGAAGGCCACATGGCCACACCAAGTACAAGGCTCCCTTTTGCTCCTGATCCCACTCCCTTTTCCCGTGGACACACTGGAATGATTGCCTTGGGAGAAGAAAGAAGCCATTTGTGACCAGAAGCCTTGGAGCGTGGCCTGTCTGAACCTGAACTGCTTTTTCCCCTGGCCTTGGAGATAGTGGGTTGGAAGGGCTGCAGAGAGCCTTGCTAAGCATCATCAAGGCTGTCCCGGTGAGCCACAGGAAGGAGGGGACAGCAGAGCAGACCCTGAAAGACCCTGAGGAGGTCAGAGGGAGAAACTAAGTTGCATGAGCTGGTAGTGGGCCGTAGACGCTGAAGCCCTGAGGTGGGCTCTGGGAAGGAAAGGTCAAAGGCACTGGGACACAGAGGGGATGGGTTTTCAGTCATCCCAGGGGAGCCTCTGGATCCCTCCAGCTGGGGCTAGAGACGGATGTCCCTCCCTGGTTCAGAGTTGGCTGCTGGCTACTCTGGTATGTTATTTTCTTCCCAATAATCCAGGTTTTACTTGGATGCAGAATAACCCATGTCCCCTGAGATGGCTCATATGTGGTCTGGGGTCTGGACATCTTCCCCCTGCACCTGTGGCCAGATTCCACGTGCACCTCTTCCCCTCCAGTACCTTCAGTGTTAAGTGCTGGGTCCTTACAGATCAGGAGGGGGCCCCAGAGTGCCAGTGGGCCAGAGCCCCAAGCAGGGAGAAGAGGCTTGCACACTGTGGTAGGAACAGCCCCGGGCCACCAGCCATTCTGTCCTCCCCTCCCTCAAGGTCCCCAGGGACGCTAGACTGTAAAGGATCCAGATGGTGGCAGCTTTCTCAGGGGCCCGGGCACTGCCCGGGGAAGGCCAGGGTTTCTCTCCTAATGATGTGTAGAGCAGGAGGTAGGGGGGAGAAACATGGACTTTTTAAGTTGCTTGGTTCAGGGAATTTTCTCTTCTGTCTTCTTCCTTTTTTCTTTCTTGTCTTTTCAGAAGCAAGCTAGACCTCGCAGGCTGTTCTGTGTTCTATTTTTGACTCTAGCCACAGCTGCTGTTCTCAGGACAGCCAGCCCTGCTGGATCCGGCGCCTCCTGCCTGCCTGCTGAGCTGGGCTTGGGGACAGTCTGGTACTTGACAGTCTGAGACCATCCCTAGTTCTGCCTCCCCAGCACTGGAGGCTCCCCTTCCTTCTTGCCCACCACCCCCTCACAGGCACCCCACAGCCCTTGCTTGGGTGTGGGCTGATGGGAGGGTCAGCTTCCCATGGTCGGCCCCACCTCTGGTCCCCAGGCTAAGCCGCCCATCTTGCAGTCCACAAATGACAGAGGAAGGTTTCTAGAATTTCAAACCACTGCTCTTAGTCATAAGCTAGATTTAAACCTGGAATCTGCAGGCCAGAGCCCCCTCCCTGTACGGAGGGCAGTACCTCCATTAGGCGTGTTCAGAAGTCAAAGGTGTCCCATTCTTGCCCCAGAGCCCTGGGGCCTCCATATTCCCACCAGCCGGTGCCTTGTTTGAGTTCTTTCTCCCAGTGAAACACCCCACAGAGAGAGAAGGGGACAGGCTGCCTCTCCCCCAGAGCCCAGCACTTTGCCTGCACCTAGGAAGAGGTGGGTGCCAACCACGGGGCAGGCACTCAGACATGGACCCTGTGCTCCACTGCTGGGGGATGGAGCCTCCACCCACTGCTGGCTGAAGGAGCCTCCACCCACAGGGAGCGCAGCCCTCTTCATGTCTTCTTCACCCTGCCCCAGGCCATCCCTAGGATGTCTACCCAGGCCTTGCCCATCATCCAAGATGGCAGAAGCCCTCCCTGGGTTGCCACCAGCCCAAGGCCCCAGGATGGCCCAAGGTGGCTCCAGAATGCAAATGTCCTGTTTCCCAGCGACCTTGCCCTCTTCTGGGTTTTCTTCCCTTCCTTGTCCGCAAGCATCCTTATTATTCTTGGACCATGCCAGACCCCACCTCTCTGGAAGGCAGCTCTGCACAGTGGAGGTCCCAGCCTGGGGCGGGCTCATTGCCCTTCACTCCGGGCACTCTGCCTGGCAGGCTTGCCCACCAGCTCTCTTGAGGATGCCTGGCCTGCTAATGCTCTAGCTGTCTGCAAAGGGAGTGCTCCATTCAGCACCACCTCAACCAGGAGGGGTCTCTGGTCTCTGCCTCTGGGCCGTAGAATAACCAGGCTGGCAGGAGGCATCTTCAGGGGCAGCTTCCAGTGAACTCCTGCTTGCACCAAGCAAGGTCACGTGGGACTGGGAGCGGGAGTGCCTCCTGAGAGGCACTCGCAGAGTATCTTGTTGCTGGTGCCAGCCTGGACCATCTCTTAGGGGAGAGAGTTGCCCAGGCGTGAGCCAGGCTGGCTGTTGGCAGCGTGGCTTTGGGAGAAGGGTTTCCCTGTGACCCTGTGTTTTCATCCTGTGCTGATGTGTCCAGAGGGCCTGGTGTCCTCGCCTGTCAGGTAGGTGGTCCCCATGCTGTGGCAGGCTCGAGCTTTGGATGGACTGGCATTTGGAAGAAGATGTACATAGTTATTTTTCTCTGTTTTTTCTCATTTGGTTCAGTTCGCTTTTGACAGCTTCATTTGATTTTATTTTTGACAGTACCTTTTGGCCATGTAAACTATTTCTGGTAATTTTATGTTTTTATTTATGAATAAAGAATGCCATTTCTCATGCCCTCCAGTGCCACGTTTGCCTGTCCATGCCACCCTGATGTCCCCTCTCTGGGACGTGGCAGCTCCTTGGGACAAGAGAGGTGATGAAAGTGGCCCAGTGGGGAAGTGTGGGCGCTGCAGTGAAAGAAACATCAGGCTGGCTCCTGCCCCCCACCAACCCCAGGACCTTACTTGTGAAATGGGAGGAAACAGGGTGAAGGCCTGGCCCCCGCAGAGCTGAGGGTCCTCCCCCAAAGAGAAGCCCTCTCCACCTGACCCTCACGCCTCTCCTGTCTCTCCCCACCAGCTGCCACCTTGCCTGCCAATTCCTGTTCTATCGCATATGGCCTCGCTGGCAGGAGACCAGAAGTGGCTATTGTTGCCACTTCCTCAGGGTCCCCTGGCAGGGAGGGTGGGTCACCACAGTGGCCATCTGCCCAGCCTTCTCGGTATCAGCCCACCTGCTTCTCCTTGACAAGCATTCCCTGCTGTCCTGGACGCTTAGATCCTGGGCTCTGAGGGCTTCTGCTCAGGTGGCAGGAGGCAAAAGGCATGCATTAAGAGGGGATAAAAATACAAGGCAGCCTGTGGAGGGGCAGATGACAGTGGCTTTGAGGCAGGAAACGCGGCAAGCAAGAAAGGATGGGGGCAAGGGTGGGATCTAAGAGAAGTGGGAGGAAGGGGAAGACAGAAGCAGGTCACGGTGGCAGGGATCTGCACAGTGAGGCCCCTGCCCACCCATGCCCATGACCGTGACAGGCAGCATGAGGCAAGGGGCGGAGACGCAGGAAGGCTGAGGCACAGTGGTCCCAGTGCCCAAAAGGGGTTGGGCAGCTGAGAAATGACCAGGCCAGGAGTGTTGCCCACCACTGTGTAACTCAGAAGCCTCAGCTGGAGGGCAACAGGATCAGGCAGACCTGGGGTCACCCTTCCCAATTAGTCTTCCTCCTAGATAGACCTGGCCCCAGGCTGGTGACCTCAGTGAGACACCCCTCCCACTAATCACAGCCTTGGTCAGCCCCTCCCCACTTCAACTCAGGCAGACCCAGGACTTGAACCAGTGGAGCTCAGCCACTGCCAGTTTCAGCCTGAGCTTAGAAAGCCTAGCGGCTTCTGCTTTTATACTCTCAGAGGCTCTGAGCTGCCATGTGAGAAGCCCCCCCATCCTGCTGGACAGTCCCCGTGGAGCAGGAGGGGCCTACAGTTAGGTCCCACCTCCAGCTAGGCCACCCGGCACCAGCCCCCAGCACCCAGGAGAAGCAGAGTCTCCTTCCTGGCCCCACCTCTGCTCTGCCAACACCCTGACCCCAACGATCCTGAGCCCATGAAATGGCAACCATGGAGGTCAGCGTGATCTATTACATAGCACAGAAATAGTTGACCAAAATGCCCACCAGTGATCCCCCTTGCTTGCCACCCTGACAAGCCTCTTTCCAGCCAAAGGGCTAATAATATAAAAGCATAAAAGCAGGGTCCTGGAAAGCCCACTCCAGCTAGAAGAGGGACAAGGAGGTGTGAAACAGACACTTTTCCCATCCCACTTCTTTCAGAGTCCTGCTAGGACACGGCCTTCTATAAACCCCCAAACCTGCTTGGTATTTCAGGGGACAATATAGAATAAAAGGGGCCCAGTGCACTGGCTCAGGCCTGTAATCCTGCTCTTGGAGGCTGAAGCGGGAGGATCACTTGAGCTCAGGAGCTTGAGACCAGGACCAGCCTGAGCAAGAGCGAGACCCCATCTCCACTAAAAATCGAAAAATTATCTGGGGGTTATGGCAGGCGCCTGTAGTCCCAGCTACTCAGGAAGCTGAGGCAGGAGGATTACTTGAGCCCAGGAGTGTGAGGTTGCTGTGAGAGCCTGAAGCCATGGCACTCTGGTCTAGGCAACAGGGAGAGATTCTGTCTCCAAAAAAAGAAAAAGGAAGAAGAGGGAAATGAGAGAGGAGGGAGGAAGAGAAAGTGAAAGAGAGAGGGAAAGAAAGGGAGAGCAAGAGAGAGAAAAAGAGAGAAAGAAAAAGGGAAAGAGAGGCACCTGTGGCTCAAAGGAGGAGGGTGCCAGCCCCATATGCTGCAGGTGGTGGGCTCAAACTCAGCCCTGGCCAAAAACTGCAAAAAAAATAAATAAATAAAAGGGAAAGAGATGAGAAAGGAAGAAGGAAGAAGAGGGAAAGAGGAAAAGAAGACAGGGAGAGAGAGAGAAAGGCCCCTCCTTTCTCTCTGTGCCTTGACAACACAGAGCTCCGTGCTCGGCCTCAATCACAGGTGATTTCTGAGTCATCTGGGGAAGGCCCTGCTGCCCGCAGTGTGTCCCCAGCCCAAGTGCCCCAGACCCAAGCAGCACCACTCCCTTCACTCATCAGGGTGGGCATGACGGATCTGCTCCTTTACTAAATGTTTATTGGGCCCCTGCTCTACTCCAAGCCCCATTCTGGACACCAGAAAGGCAGAGGTGAACAAAACGGTCAGGTCCTTTCTCCTGATGAGGTTTACACCCTGGAAGTAAACAACTAAGTATGACTTTCCTTTAGGCCGGGAGCAGTGGCTCACACCTGTAATCCTTGCACTCTGGGAGGCTGAGGTGGGTGGATCTCCTGAGCTCAGGAGTTCGAGACCAGCCTGAGCAAAGCAAGATTTCATCTGTACTATAAATGGAAAAATTAGGTAGCATTGTGGTGAGCACCTATCATCCTGGCTACTTGGGAGGCCTAGGCAGGAGGATCACTTGAGCCCAAAAGTTTGTGGTTGCAGTGAGCTATGACGCCACAGTGTTCTACCCCAGGGTGACAGAGTGAGACTCTGTCTCAAAAACAAAACTTTCCTTTATAATAAGTGCTATAAAGGAAACAATCAAGACTATAGGAGCTGGCTGTGGGTGGACTGGAGGTGCTAAATCTGGAGAGTGAGGTGGGGGAAATTGGTACAGAAAAAGGTAAGTTGAAGAACCACGATTGCCTTCTGATTTCACCATTACGACAGACCACGCCAGCCACTGTCCTTTGCTAACTTGGATGCTCCCCACCCCAGAGGTCTCAGCAGATACCTCCTAAACAGGGGGCTTGTCACTTCCCTCCTCCAACCTGGGCTTTTCCTGTTCCTCTGTCTGGGACAGCTCTTCTTGAGCAACCTGACCTCACCTTCCTCTCCATCCACCATAGCTCTTTCCACCACCTTCCAGGGAGCACCAGGCATGTTCTTCCACACGCGGAAATTAAAGACGAAATTTTGTACAATGGCACAATCCTTCCACCAAGGCTGAAATTAAAGTAGCCTCTTCCTAGGGAACTTGATGAAGAAATGGTCAGCTCCAATGAACTTATCTAGATATTTTTTGTTGTTGCTATTTGTTTGTTTGGGTGGGAGGAGTGTGTTCCTCTGGGGCGTCAGCCCATTGTGTCATCAGGGTCTCTCCCCAGGTAATCTCTGGCCTGCTAATCTCTCTTTGTAGTTTGCAGCCATCTACCCAAGATGCTTGCCTGTCAGTCATCCTCTCTGTCCAATCAGATCCTAGATCCGTGTCTGTCATCCTCTCTGTCCAATCAGATCCTAGATCCATGTCTGTCATCCTCTCTGTCCAATCAGATCCTATATCCTTATCTGTCATCCTCTCTGTCCAATCAGATCCTAGATCCATGTCTGTCATCCTCTCTGTCCAGTCAGATCCTAGATCCTGTGGGACAGTGATTTTCAACCAGGGATGTGCTGCAAAAAGTTTTAAAGAGCATTAATTAAATTATTTTTGAAAGAAGCTCAAACCACAGTAAATATATATTTTTTTGCTCTTTTTTGATCAACATAATTTAAGTGTGCCAAGTTCAAGTGTGCCGTGAGATTAAAAAAGGTTGAAAAACACTGCTCTAGGTTCTACCCACTCCCTAAGCCCTCCCAATCACCCTCTTTTCTACATCTGTTGGCCCAGCGGAGGTCATCCAAAGAATCACAGAATGTTCAAGACACCTTTGACATCTAATTCCGACCACTTCAAATTTACAGATGGGCAAAAGCGAGACTCAGAAAGGAGACAGGGCTTTCTCAAGGTCACACAACTGGATGATGAGGGACCTGGCCGTCGTGATGCCACCGTAAGTTCCATCAACAGTGAGGGAGTCCTCCTGCCAGTCACAATTTTTATGAAAAAGATCCCACTGTGGGGCCCCATCCTGTTTTCTACCTTGATGCCCGTGGCAGGAGGCAGCACGTGTGGCAGTTACCTGCTCCATCTGCAGAATCAGAGCTAGCCACAGACTCCCTGATGCTCAGCTGTGTGGCATTAGTTAAGTTCCTTAACCTCTCTGGGCTTCAGAGAGTTGATCTGACAATTCCACGACATAATATTCAATAAAGGTTAAAGTATTGCTACTATTTTTTATTACTACTACCAATGACCCAGGATCTCTGGGTCTGGCAAAGCTGTCCACCCACGGGAAACAGCTGATTTTATTGTGATCAGCTGTTTCCCCAGATCCCCCAACCTTTCTCTCCAGCTCTCATCTCCAGAAGACTGGCTTGTGGGGGGGGGGGGAATAGCCCCCGGGGGAAGAGGGGAAAGAAAGGAACAAAGAGGGATTTTCAGGGTGGGGTGGGGTGGATGGGACAGGAGTCCCTCAGAGCCCTATTTTACTACCTCCCTAAGTACAGTCCCTCTTCCCCCTTCCCTCCCCTCTCCAGCTCTGCCACATGGTGCCAACCCAAGTATACACCCATGCACACACATCTTTGCACAGGCACGCACACAATGCACATGTGCACATGCACGCATGCATGTACACATGTACACACACGTACACACATGATATACACATGCATGTACACATACATGCACACACGCATACATGCACGCACATGCATTCACACACATACATGAACACGTATACATGCACACACGCATACATGCACGCACATGCATTCACACACACATGCATGCACACATACATGGTGCCCTTGCTTTCTCCTTCGTCCTAACCCCCCATGGCCTCAATTACAGCTAACTGAGCAGTAAGGAGCTCATGACAGCATTTGTAGTCAGTGACAGCTGAGGCAGATTAAATTCCTCAGACTAAAAGTAACAGGATGATTGGCCTGCCCTTGGCCTTTACTCAGAGGCCCCACTTGGACGCTGGTGGAGTGTCTCAAGACCCAGGGTTCCCTTGGCTTGACTGATTCTTCCAGGTGGAGGCTCAGGGGCCTCAGCAGAGGCAGAGCAGGCAGGGTGCAAGGTGCCACTGTCCCAAGAAGAAGACAAGTTCGCTACTATTGACTGGGATGGGCACTGGGTGACTCCCCAAGGCCGTCACTTGCATTTGTACCTGAAGAAGCTGCAGCACCATGGATGGTCACAGCCCTGGCCAACTGTAGCCTAAGCTTGAGCTCTGGCTCGGATGTGAGGCTGCCTCTTCCTTCCACCCTGACTTCGGGAGTAGTGGAAAGTCACAATTTTGGTCAAGGTTGCCTTACTTTCCTCCCACCCTGATGGGTGCATCAAAGTAATCCAGCCTTTCTGATCCCTGAAGAACATGCATCTGAGCAGCTGGGTGCTTGACTTCTGCCCACCTAGGATAGTGGCTGCAGGAAGGAGAGGCCACCAGGGGGCCAGGCCACCTCGTGGAGAGGAGAAAAGAGGAAGGGTCCAAGCACCTTTGCTTACTGCCTGCCCCACCCTCCTCCTTCACTAGCTTCCCGGCCCTTCTGTGAAGCCAGCACTTTCCAGGGAAGTCCTGGCTCGGGCTTCATCTGGCCATGCCTCAAAGGCTATTCTTAGAAAGCAGGAGGGGCCACTGCAGTGCCAAATGGCCAGCTCCAAGTTAGAGCTGGTATCACAAATAGACACCAGCTATGTGAGGAGCAAAGTCAAGTCCCCCCGCCCGAGGCCTGCCCCCCCCCCCCAATACTGGCCACCCCTCCCTTCTGCTTCCTGAGCCCAGAGGCAGTAAAACAGCTGAGTGCAACTGTGTAAGGTCCTCTCTGACTGTCTCAATGCCCTGCCTACAGATCCCCAAAGGGCCCAACTCTATCAGAAAAGGAAAAAGCTCATTAAGCTAGTTTGCTTTTCCTGCACACACGCACGCGCGTGCGCGCGCGTGCACACACACACATATATATGCATGCACACACAATAAGCCGGTAAAAAAAGCCAGCCACTCGCAGGAAATAGGAATAGGTGACCTCCAGAGAGCACCTGGAGGGTGGGTGAGGCACAGCGGGCAGCAGACCTGCCTGGGTGGAGCCTCTTGGCCTCACCTGGGGAACCTCAGGGAAGGAAGGCAGCAGGCTGGGAAGGGGGACATAAGGTGGACTGTCACACACAGGGGTCAGCCCATCCCCACACCCAAGCATTGCCCCTGAGGTCCTGGGTGAGGAAGCCCCCTTGGCCTGAGCATATGCCTCCAAGTGCAAGAATGACGCCTCCAAGAGTCACGGCCAATTGCTGGGGGGTGAGAGCCTCACCCCGCACAGGGACCTGGCCACCCTCAGGGCCTCTGCCATTCCCCACTTTCTCTCCCCGACTCCTCTGCACCCTCATCACTGACCACCCCACCTCTGAACATTGTACCACAAGCCAGAGCCTCGTGAATGGGATGGGACTTCTCACCATTCCCCCCACAAGCCCTCCAAGATGGCACCAAGGCCAACTCGCAAGCCTGGGGGCCAAGCTATAGTGGGGGTCACGTTCACACCCAACACCCAGCTGTGAAGACACTCTGGGACACTCACTGCCCAGAACTGACCGTGTTTAACCAGCCCAATCCAGGGGAGAAGGGTTGCCAGCTGAATCCCTTCGCTGTGTCTCCATCTAATGCTAGAATTGAGCTGGAAGAGGCAGAGGGCTCAGGACAGAGGAGATTGATTGTGGCTGTACTGGGGGTTACCCAAGAACCAGGTGCCCACCGAGCGCAGCCAGCAGCAGGCTGGGTGTCCCAGAGCAGTGGCCCCAGAAGATGACCCAGACTGTGGCGTCCCGGCAGAGGTCTGTCCAGGAAGTCAGACATCCCAGGAGCTCCCGGGCACTTCTCCCAATCAGCCTTGAGCCAACCGGTAGGCCTCGCATCCTGGCCCCTTCCCACAGGGCCATGTTGAACCTGAAGAGATCGGGCTACCTGGTGAGGCCATTCCAGGTGGTAAATGACAGACAAGTCACCATCTCCAGGCTCTTGTGCTCCCTAGAGGAGCAGGGAGAGAAAAGGCTGCCAGAAAGAGAAGTCATTGGGGAGGGGGCAGCTCTACCCCCAGCCCCAGAACCCTTACGCAGGGCCCTCAGCACCCAGGGCTGGAGGCTGGGCAGTGACATAGTCAACTAGGACTGACCCACCCCAATAGAATCAACCTGCCCAGGGAGAAATGAATGCATGAATGCCCCACCCAGGAAAGAATGTGCCAATCCCGCCCCTCCGCCCCTAATTCTCATCCTCCTTAACCCACGTGCTGACTTCCTTCTCGAACTCAGCTCACCGGCACCCAGGTGGAAATAGAGGCCGGTGTTGCCCACCCAGAACCTGGACTCCATTTCCTTTCATTCATTTCAGATGAATCTTGTTTTGGTTGTTGACCTCTCAGGCAGGCCCTGGGGTGTCCCCTGCTTTCTCTTTGAGGCACCGAGAAGGAAACCTACGTGTCTGGCCCCTGTGGGGAAGTCGCATCCACAGCCCTGTGTGCGATACTTGGTCCAAAGTTGCTCAGGGCCACGTGGGCCACCCCATGTCACAGACTCCCTGAGCAACTTGCTGAGGGTCACCCACCCACTGAGTTAGTGACGCTGGGACAGCCCTTCCCTTTCCTCCTCACTGAGTTCCATCCTGCACCTGTCGAGGCAGATGGGACAGGCAAGGAGGAAGGGAGACGCACTGACACCTCTCAGCCCCACCACCTGGCTGAGGGTTGGCCGGCTGGATTCTCCACAAAGCAGCTTCCCTCTTTGGGGAAGGGGAAGACTCTGGAAGGTTTGACTAGGGCTGTTCAGGTGGGGCAGGAGGGGCCTGAATTGCGGGTGGGGATATAAACCCACCCTGGATCGCAGCAGTCTTTCTGTGACCCTGAGGCCATCTTGGGTGTCTTATTGCACAAAGCACTGCCAGTTTGTCAAGATGGTTACAACCCTGGCTTAGCGACTAAGGCGCCAGCCACATACACCTGAGCTGGTGGGTTCGAATCCAGCCTGGGCCGCCAAATAACAATGATGGCTGTGATCAAAAAATAGCTGGGTGTTGTGGCAGTAGCCCAAGCTACTTGGGAGGCAGAGTCAGGAGAATCGCTTGAGGCCAGGAGTTGGAGGTTGCTGTGAGCTCTGATACCATAGCACCTACCGAGTGTGAAAGCTTGAGGCTCCGTCTCAAAAAAAAAAAAGATGGTTACAACCCCATCTCACAGAGGGCCACGGGAATGGCAGCCTTTCATCAGGAGACACAGAGCCGGCCACAGGGCCTCCTCCCAGGAGGGCAGGCAGGTGCCCCAGACTTGCAGGTGTGGAAGGGGTTGAAACAGATCCTGCTTCAGACTGTAAGCTCCTTGAGGTGCTAATGTCTTGAAATCCCAAACCCTAAGCAGCAGAAGAGACACACAGATGCAATCAGATTCTGAGCAGGGTGGGAAGAGGTGGCAGGAAGGGTTTGCCTTTTGGTTGAGAAGCTGCAGCACAACAGTAGCAGGAGGCCAGAGACAGGCTATGCTGACACAGAGGGGACCCCGAAGCCTGGGGCAAGGACTTGGGTGGAGGGAGAGTGATCTTTGCTTATAGTCCCATCTTCCTTCCATCTCCTGATGTGGTTTCAGGGTCCTGGTTGCCCCTTAATTACTCTGGGGCTTTACTATGGGGGAGGCTGAAAGAGGAGGACAGGGAGTGGGTCGAGAAAGGAAGGACCAGAGAGCACTGGTCACCCCAACCACAAAAAACTGCTGGGGGTGTCATCATAGTACAGCCAGGTCCTCGGGCACTTGGCCAAGAAGTTCAGGGGGTTACTTGTTTCCTAGAGTTGCCGTAACGAGGACCTCAACTGGAGGGACTCAAAAGGACTGAAATTGATTCTCCCATGGTTCTAGAGGCCAGACATCCTAGATCAAGGTGTTGGCCAGGCTGGGCCTTTCTGAAGGCTCCAGGGGAAGATCCATCTTCTGGTGGCCCCAAGTGATTCTAGGCTTGTGGCAGCGTCACCAAGCCTGTCTTCCCCCGATGTCTTCACGTGGCATTTCCTTATCCGTACCTCTTCTTAAAAGGGCACAGGCCTATTGGATTTGGGGCTGACTTAATTTTAACTATTTGCATCTGTGGAGGTCCTATTTGCAAATACGATCACATTCTAACGTCCTGGGGGGTTAGGCCGTCAATATGTCTTTTGCAGGCCACAGTTGGACCCACGACAGGCAGTGCTTGGGGGATTGAGATGAGGGTGTAAACACAGGGGTCTTGCTAAGAGCTGGTGTCACTCCAGTCGCATCCAGATCAGAACAGACCCCACCCCAAAGAGAGCGCCAGACAGAGGAGGGTCCTGGGGAGTGGCTAGCAAGGGCTTGTGAACTCTCCAGGGTTGTTTAAACCGCCCTCTGTTAAGAAGGGGGTGGAGCCCGGATGGGTAACTCACTCAAAGCTACTTGATTTTCACCAGAAAAGACCCAGGTCCCAAGAGCCCTGCACTGGGGCTTGTTCCCTTTGAAGTGCAAATGCAGGCCTGGGGTGCAGCCCTCCCAGCATAATCAGTGCCTCGCATCTGCTGTCCTTTCTGCCCCTGCCTGAAGTGTGACCCACCAGCTGCTCCATTCTCTGGGTGCCCCACTGGCTAAAGTCAGGTGGCTGGGAGATCAGGCCCCAGGCAGACCCCAGTAATCACCCTCTACCAGGAGAGGGAATTAAGAAAACAGTGTTTAATGTGCTGGGTGGCAGCTGTGGCCTCTCCCCCGTGCATGTGCTCAGATACCTGCGATCCCTGCTGGGCCCAGCCATGGGGGAGGGGCGGGACAGGAGGTGGGGGCCTTTGTTTGAAGGCAGCTCACTCCCAGGTCACAGGAAGAGGAAGGCACATTTGGTGGTTTTGAATACCATCAGTGACCTTGGTGGTAAGTATATGGAGCAGCAGGCTCCCCTGAGGCAGAGGGGTCCCAGCTGGCTGCTCTAGGATTCCCTCTGTGGCCCCACCTCAAAGCCCCAGCCTTCTCCCCAAGAGAGGTCAAAGCCAGCACCCCAGACAAGAGGGCTCTGCTCCAGAAGTCAGGCTTGGGGAGCAGACAAAGCAGACACCGTGACCGGCACTGGCGCTCAGCATTCCATGGGGCTTTGGTTAAGTTGTCTAACTGGAGCCTCAGTTTTCCCATCTGTGAAATAGGAAGATCAATGCCTATAGGGGAGTGTAGGGAAAACATCTTTCACAAACACTCAGCACATGCTTTCGCCCTGGGGCCCTGGGAGCCTCTGGGAAGGTTTCAGTGCTGCCCTCACCCCTGAAGTGGGGGATGGTGGTGAGGGGGCGCTAGGTGAGGAGCGGAAACATCAGGCAGGGTCCTCTCATCATTCCCAGTGCTGAGACCTTGCTCGGGAAGGGATGGCTTCCCTCTCTCTTCGTCCCTCCACCCCCTCTGAGGGCACTTCATCCCATAGCCACTTCCCTCCTCCAGGGCCCCAGTGAGGCAGCTCTGCCCGGACTGAGGAGAAACAAGGCCACCACCATCCTTGAGCAGCCCCCAGCCTCAGGGAGATAGCCTGACATGCAAGGCCCAGCAGGTAGGTGCTCTGACCGTCACCCTGAGCAAACCCTGAGCGGAGGCACTGGGCCACAGCAGGGAAGGTGGCCTCTATCCCCAGTACGACCACCTGCTGCCTGCAGGCCCTGCCCAGGGCAGCCTTCCCCTCAGGACTCATCCTCCAGATAGCATCCTTTCTGTCCCCGGACTTTAGTCTTGACCCACATCAGGGAAAGCCCCTGGGGGCTCTGAAGAGGAGATGCAGGAATTAGGACAGCATTTTTTTGCTCCAGTAACACTGTCCTGCAGACTGGGTGCCTTAAACCACAGAGCATGGTCTCTTGGTTCTGCAGGTCTGAAAATCAAGGTCACAATCAAGGTGTGAGCGGTGTTGGCCCTCCTGCCAGCTGTGAGGGATGCTCTGTGTCACACACCTCTCTTAGACGCAGCTTGCAGCAATCTTGGGCTTATAGTGACTTGGCTGCTGTCCTGTGCCCCTGTCTTCATGCGGCCGTCTTTTCTAGGGACATTGGTCACACTGGACTGGAAGCTGACCCCATCTTAACTATTAAATAATGGCATATCCACAAATGATCCTATTTCCAAATAAAGTTATATCATGGATACTGGCAGATTAGGACTTCAACAGAAGAATTTTTTTTTTTTTTTTTTTTTAGAGACAGAGTCTCACTTCATTGAGTGCGGTGTCGTGACAACTCACAGCAACCTCCAACTCCTGGGTTTAGGGGATTCTCTTGCCTCAGCCTCCCCAGTAGCTGGGATTACAGGCGCCTGCCACAACACCTGGCTATTTTTTTTTTATCCCATTCAACTCATTAGAGGACTTAAGGGTAAAACAAGACTCTGGCCAGAGAAGAGGCCTCATCCTGATGTGGCTCCCAAAGCAGGGTAGAGAGCTTTCCAGTAGGACTTACCTGAAGAAGACAAGGAAACCTGTGTGCTTGGGACCCAGGGACCCCGGGCCAGGAATGAGGCTGCCCTCCCAGGATGGTCACTGCCTGGGTCTGCCTGTTTTCCTGGGAGCAGACTGAGAGCGCAATGATTTTACACCAACTGCGGGGAGAAATTGCGAGGGGGTGGGACTACCCGTGAAAAGCCAGGGAGCTCCGCAGGGCTGCGGTCATCTCTTTCCGCCCCCTCCTCACCTGCCAATCAGCCTAACAGCTGTGCCCACCTTGAGCAAATGTTCGCAACACTCACTCCCAGCCATGTAGTAAATGCACGAATTGCAGCCCTCCAGAAGGCCTCGTTAGGATTGTTGAGAATACAAAAACACGCCAGACCGAGGGGCGGAGAGAGGGCCTGGAGGAGAAAGGAGGTGCGCTCGCCTCCTGAGCGCAGGTGGCCGTGGGCACTGCCCGCACCCTCTCCTGTCTTCCCCTGCCGTCCACTGCCACCTGGTGGTGGATTGTGGAAGTGCAGCAAGCGTCACAAGGGTCCTCCCCTCCCCCCAACAGGTTTAATTTTTCTTTCATAACAGTATTAAAAGTACTACTGATGCCCCTTTGGACACACAGACTTCCTTCATGTGGCTAGTCCAAGTTTCCTCAAACAGCCTGATGGCTGACATGGACCTCAAACTAATGAGGGCTTTAAGTGGGGTCCTTGATGGTAGTGCTGATGCCGTAGCCTTGTCTCTGTATTCAGGGCCAGGCCAAGCTCCAGAGCAGGCGTCTGGAAAGAGTCTGCCCTCTAGGGCCCTTAAAAGATGTCTAGAGTACACAGCTATGATTTAATAATAATAATAATGATAATGATAATGATAATAATAATATGTCTAGAGTAGGACACTGCAGCCTTCTGCTTAAAATGAGCCCTCCCCATGCCAGTCTCCAACTGTCAAAAGCAGCCCTGAAAATTAGGCCAGACCCAATAGCATGGGTGTAGTTGCCAGTTTGACTGAGAACCTAAGTGTTTGAATTTGGGGGGAAGGAAAGAGGGTGGGTAGAGAGAGCATGAGAAGAAACAACAGCTTGAGAAGGACATATCTAGAACTCTATGACCCAGTCAGCACTCCCCAGGGTGCCATGGTGTTATTGATCACTACCTGGGAATTAGGATTCAAGTCCTCTCGCTCCTCTTTTTGGGCATCAAGTGCAGGAGTAGGTCAAGCTCTGGACGGCCTGGTGACACATTCTGTAGAGATTTCCAATGACTAAACTCTGAGCAGTGTCGCACCTGGGTCTTAGGGTCTAAAGACCCAGCCAGGGCAAGAAAGGTGGGTCCCTCTCCCAGGCACACCCTCCCTGAAGAGACTGGGGTGGGGGTGCCACGAAGATTCTGGACCCTGCAGGGGAAAGGCTTCCTGGAGCTGGCACTTCCTGGGTCCCTCAACAACCACAAGATTCTGTCTTGGACTGAGGCTATGAGGCCTCACTAGTCACCGCCAACCCTGTCCTCTGAGAACAACTCCTCAGTGGGTGTCATGAAACAGAGATGAAAAGTCCTCTGGGTGGGTGGGCTGTGTTGGACCCCCCAGCTGCCACCCTGCTCCCTTCCTGGAAGTGCCCGGGGGCCTCTCTTCTGAGATGGCTGGGAACAGACAGTCCAAGGTCACCAGGGTTTGCTATTTTGCTTTGCTTTTTTGAAAAGGATATCAGTCCAGTACTGACATTGATAAAGTAGAAAGTATCTCGCCAGCTACATAAGAGACAGGAGATGTTAGCTTCCCGTGGACATTCAAGGTAACTTCTAGGAGACGTGGAGCCGCATTATTTTCACTTTGTGTTGAGATCACACACTGTAAAACGGTGGTCATCTGCTTTTGATTTCTATAACCACTTGGCAATACAGGGATGATCCCTGCTCAGATTGTCGTACAGATGAGGAACCTGAGCTTCAATGCCTCAGTCACTGAGGTGTGGGCACGGAATTCCTCAATAGCTGAATCCATCTCAGCATCCAAAAAACAAAGTCTTTTTTGAGGTATATTATTACAAATGTAGAAATGGAATCTGAGAAATTATCATGACATCAGTAAGAAAGAAGCAAAACCAGGATCTGAACCCAGATGCTCTGGTAGGAGTTTTGTGGTGCTTTTTCTTCATCTTTGTTTGTTTATCCCCATTTATATGATAAACAGGGCCAAAGATAGCAAATAACTTGTCCAAATTTTCATAATTTACATGACAAATAGGGTCAGAGACAGTAAATAACTTGCCCAACTTCTCAGTTTCATGGTGGAGCATTAATTTCATCTCTAATATATTGTTTTCCAAAGCCCATGATTTCCCACACTAGAAGGCCACAATCTGAGGACTTCTTCCCCCAGCAGGGACACAGAAGGACAGAAGGGCACTCAACAAGGTTTCAGGATCCCCAAGTTCCAATCCCAGCTCTACCCTTAAATCTGGGTCAGTGACTCGACCTCTGCTCACCCCGCCCTGTTAGGGTGTTTGCTGTGAAGGACAGTGACATGATGTAGTGGGTCGAGGTGAGACTGGGGATAGAACAGCAGTACACTTGGAACCTTGTAAACACCTGGCGGAAACCCTATTCTTTATTCCTTCTTCTTAAAGGCAGCAGCAGAGAACTAAGTGGCTCCAGATGGGGCTCCAAGACACCTGCGTTTGTAGTGATGTCCCTTCCTGTGTGTTAAGTATTTGGGTTTCAATGCGAGGGGAAGACCAGGGAACAAAATGATTAGACGGTTGGGGGAAATTGCCAGTTCTGATGTGAGCCAAGTATTCTGTTTTCTCAGCATTGGGGAACACCTTCCCATTCTGGATTTGTGGATGGGTCTGTGGGAGAACAACCACTCCCTAAGAAACTCCCTAAGGTGTTTCTTCTATCCTATTCTAGGAGCTCTCCATGTACAGATGATGCTGATCAGAAGTAGAGCCATGAGTTTAGTCTTGCCTTGGGTGAACGTGTCCATTCGTCCTCTGAAAGCTGTTGCTGATTTAGAGTCCTAGAGAGTATCCTCGTGTTTGATGATACATGAGGGACTGAGGAAACCTCATCATTCCCCAGGCAACATGGCAAGAACGGAGTCTCGCTGGTTTCCCATAGGGGGTACTGAGCACAAGCATGACGTGCTGCCCTCCAGGCCAAATCTGAGATCCTGGGATTTAGAAATCACGGGTTGCCCCCACCCATCGGAAATCTTGAAATAAAGAAACTCTGCAAAGGACACGATGGGGTCCTGAATTTCCAAAAGAAATTCAAATAGCTAAAACGGATGGGAATTCTTTGGTAACTTGGTTTACTTTAACAAATGTAATAAGATACATTTTCACACATTAAATGGGCAAAGATTTTCCCCTCTGGTGTTAGAAGTCAAGAGAGCAGTTTCCTGGAGGAATAAGCAGAGACAGGTGGAACCTGGAAGGGGCTATGATGGGAATTTCTGAGCTGCTGGAACCGCCCTACCTAGTGAATTGGGTTTAGTTATACAGGTGTGTTCACTTTGTGTATATTAATAGACACATTTTTCTTATCATTAAGGTGTTTTTTGTTTGTATTTTAGAACAAGAAAGAACACCCAGCGCTAGTGAGGGTGCAGTGAAATGATGGTGGCATCAGAAGTTGTCATAAACGTTTTTATAGCAGTGGCACCAATATAAGTCAAGAGCTTTAGTAGTGCTCATATTCTTTGTCCTATCCCTTTGAAAATATAGTAGCTAGGCCAGGTGTGCTGGCTCACGCCTGTAGTCCCAGCGCTGTGGGAGGCCAAGGCGGGTGGATTGCCTGAGCTCAGAGGTTCGAGACCAGTATGAGCAGCAGTGAGCCACAGTAAGACCCCGTCTCTACTAACATCAAAAACAGCACAGCATCTCCAGAGGAAGAAGAAAATGAACAACAAAAAAGAGCACTTCGAACAAGGAAGAATGTACAAGCAAGTTGAAATTAAAAATAAAAAAAAAATTTAAAAAAAGAAAGAAAATATAGTAGTTATACCAGAATATAGACAAATATTTATGTACCACCAAATTTATTACAGCATAAGTAAAAAAGCTGAAAATATCCTAAAGGGTAAACAATAGAAAGAATATGGTACCTTTATGATCAAGTATTATGTAGTCATTAAACTGAATGCTTAATGAGTGCAGTCTCCCATACAATTAAGTAAAAACGGAGAGTGCAAAATTTATGCATCTTTAGTTTCAATTACATTATAGTACTTGGAGTCTCACTGAAGATAAAGGTCTGTTTTTGTTTTTGTTTTTTAACAAATGATATTAAATACATCTTCAAAAGCTCAGCAAATAAGCTAGAAGTAACTTGCTTCCCAAATAAACCAGAATCTTTGGCATTAAAAAAAAAAAAATCACCCCTCACCCCACTTGCTGCCAACAGGAATATAAAGTGCTACAGCCACTTTAGTGACTCGTTTGGTAGTTTTTGAAAAGGTTAAGTATAGAATGAGCACATGACCCAGCAATTCCACTCCTACGTATGTACCCAAGGGAAGTGAAACAAGTCCACGCATACACTTGTACGTGGATGTTCACAGCATCATTACTCATAATGGTGCCAAGGTAGAAGCAGCCCAAATGTGCATCACTCAATGGATGGATTTAAAAATAGTAGTGTATTTATATAATGGAATATCAAAAAACATGACACATGCTCCAATGTGGACAAACCTTGAAAACATTATGCCAAGACGCCAGGCACAGAGAGCCGGGTACTACATGATTCCAGTTAAATGAAATGTCCAGAATAGGCAGATCCACAGACAGAGATGATTAGCAGGTGCCTGGGGTTGGCAGTGTTGGGGAGAAATGGAGAGAGGCTTCTAATGGGTACAGGACTTTTTAGGAGAATAGGAAAATGTTGTAAGATTGATTGTGGCGATGGTTGCACAACTCTATTAAAAACCACTGAAGGGCACTTCAAGTGGATGAAGTGTATGGTATGTGAGTTAGATTGCACTAAAGCTGTTAAACACACAGACACTCCCAAAGAGCACAGCCCTTTTCCTGCACTATCTTCAACGGTCCAGGGCACGATCAGTGCCTCAGTCACCATCTATTAAAGCAGATTCTCCTGGGAGTCAGTATGCAGACTGAACCTGTTATTAAATTTCTTCACGCCAGCCCTTACTGGAGTAAAACGTAACTATTTCATACTCGGGGTTTTTTGTCTTTCAGACTCCTCAGCAGGACGCCTGGGTAACTCCCTGGTATTTTCACAGGTTGCTGAGGCTCTTAGGAGTAAGGTGCTTGGGCCCCTCTCTATGTGGATGCTACGGAAACGAGTGCACAAAGCTCCCGGCCCTGCCCGGCCCCTCCCTGCAGGTGGAGGTGGGGGCTTCTAGCTAGGTCCACACTTAGGGCCCATCTCCTTCCTTCCCAACCCTCCTGCTGGCTTCAGCCTTGTCACTCCAGTCCCTGGGGTCTCACAGGAGGGAAAGGAGGCAGGAGGCTCAGACAGCAGTGCCAAGGAGGGTGGCTCCCTGGTTGCCTCAGCTCTCTGAGGTTTTGATCCAAGTGGCTAAAGGAGACAGAGCAGTAGACACATAAGGAAGTTGCTCTTGAGAAGTACGTCTAAGGGTCTACAATTCCTCACCGTGTGTACGTAAGTTAGGAAATTCAAACAAGGCCGGGCAGGCTGGCTCCAGCCTGTAATCCTAGCACTGTGGAAGACCAAGGTGGGAGGATGGTTTAAGCCCGCCAGTTGGAGGTTGCTGTGAGCTAGGCTGAGAACATCACACTCTAGCCCTGCTAATGGAGTGAGACTCTGCCTCAGAAACAAACAAATAAATTTGAACAAAAGTTACATTTTATTTAGCAATTATTTCTGGTTTGGTTACATGAACTTTGTTGTTTTTTAAATGATACTACTCAGATTGAACCACATGCATTCAGTTTATAGCTTTACTGTATTCAAAGCTTACAGCTTAAACGCATCTCTTCTTGACAGGACTCATAATCTTACATAAATAGTCTTTGGGAAAAAGGAGGCAAATTGCTCTGGGCTTTGGTTACAAGATAGGAGGACAAAGCCAGTTGGCAAGTCGTGATCGTTAAGGGGTTCCATGTGACAAAATGTTAACGGTTTCCTCTTGGTAGTAAAATTATGATATTATTTTCTTGTACTTACACGCACTTTTCAGGTTTTATTTGTACAATGAATTAAGTAAACCATTTATGAGACTTCCGTAGAGCTGGGTAGGATTACACCTGCAGTCCTGGGGAAATGCACAGTAGGACCAGAGAACAGAATGTCTTAGCTCAGAGCATCTTGGGGTCTCCTTTACCTAAGCAGGGGTCAGAGTTGATCCCAAAGCCCATGTTAGCTTCCGGTTTCAGCTGGAACTGGGGGAGGCTCTCATTCTCATGGGCTGGGGCTCTACATTTTGGAGACCTTAATTTTACGGACAGCATAAATCTATGAACAGAATTACAAAGATCCCTATGCCAGAAGGCTAGATCTGGATTTTAAGAAGTGAATAGCTTCCTTGCCCCATAAAGCAAGGGATACTAAGGACTCTAAAAATATTTAGACCGAAGACTTATAAGTGGCAACTATCACCATGATAGCAGTGAGTTATCATCTGAGAGAAGCCCTGGGGACAGGCCCAGGCCACCACTCTGCAAGGTTAGAGGGAGGTGAAGTTTTACTTTGATTTAGGAAAAATATTCTGACTGTTGAAGATGTCGATTCTCTGGAGCAGAAGGCCTTCTGAGACCCCTCTGCCTGGAGCTGGATCTGTTTCAGATGCTTGTAAGGACCAGGAGAGAGCTGAACGGAGGAACCTCTGCCATCTCTCTAATCCAGACCTTCCGATTCCACATCTAGGGCTCTTTACACTGATTTCAGTCTGTTTGGACTTACTTTTACAAAAGCATGTTCTCCCATGGCTCCCAAGCTAACATGTAGCTCCGAGGGGGTGGAGGGGAGCACCATTTGGTTCAGTGACGCCTTAACTGCTCTGAGCTGGTATTAGTGCCGGTGGACCCATTAGCTGGCGTCACTGCTCAGGAGCTGCTGCCCTCTTGTGGAAATGAAGAAAACCACCGCTGAAAAAAGTAATCTAAGATGCATTTTGAGGCTCTTGTCTGCCCATTTGCCACCAACTTACCTCCCCACAGAAACTTAACTTTTTCTGTGAAAGTTCTGAAGTTCTGGACTACAGCCTGTCAAGGCCTTTGGTTTACATTTTTTTTTTTTTTTTTTTTTGCAGTTTTCGCTGGGTTGTGGGGTGGGTGCCCTACTCTTTGAGCCACAGGCGCTGCCCTTTTTCTTTTCTTTTCTTTTTTTTTTTTTTTTTGAGACAGAGCCTGAAGATGTTGCCCTGGGTACAGTGCTGTGACATCACAGCTCACAGCAACCTCTAACTCCTGGGCTTAAGTGATTCTCTTGCCTCAGCCTCCCAAGTAGCTGGGACTACAGGTGCCTGCCACAGCGCCCGGCTATTTTTTGGTTGTAGTTGTCATTGTTGTTTGGCAGGCCCGGGCTGGATTCGAACCCGCCAGCTCTGGTATATGTGGCTGGTGCCTTAGCCGCTTGAGCTACATGCACCAAGCCCATTCATACTAACATTATATGCCCTAACATATTGGCCTGTAACTCCAGCCACAATACAAAATCCTTGTTTCTAGAGTGATCAGAATTTGAGGACACCATTCTGGGGCTTGGAGTGGCCCTTGATGTTAACACAGAACTTTAGACAGAACACAAGATTAGGCTTAAAGACCCAGATCCTAGCCCATGCTCTGCCAATCTCTATGTGACGCTGAACAAGTAAGTCATTGACTTTATTTCTTATTCTGTGGGTAAGGAGCTGCAGGACCACTGCTATCTGAAATGACACGACGTATTAAATGTATAAACTGTGCTAGAAGCTTGCAGTGGGAAATTCTTTGGAAAAAAGTGATACATCGTAAGTGCAATATTTACAGCTACTAACCACAGCCAATAAGCACGTGTTTTATTCTAGGACCCTCAGGCTCCTGCAAGAGACTGGCTGGCTGGCCTTAGGTAATGTTCAACCGAGCCCCTAGCTTTCCCCCTCAATAGGACTTGGAATGGAGCAGCAGACTGATCAGGGAGGGATCAACAATTCCTAGCTTGCCCACACATCTGAAAACATATAACAAGTCTTCTTTCTGGGCAGGTTTTGCTACTCTTGCTGAGGATATGATGTGCTGTGCCCCGTGGAGTGACTGGAAGCAGTTTCTCACTGTTTCTAGCCAGGAGTCACCTGCACCACGCTGACATTCACAGCTTCATGTGGAGGACCGGCAGCAAAGGACACCATGAGCCTGCTGGACCACTAGGCAGGTGTTCAACCCCAAAGTGGAAAATAGTTTCATATAAAGTACACTTGAAAACTCAGTAAGGAGCATGACCGTTTCATTTAAAAAAAACTCAGCCCCTTGTACTTCAGCTTTCCCACGAAAGATAATTTTCCCTCAAGGGCTGCCTTGCTAAGTTTACCTTGCAGTCTCTAAATGTTATTTTTAGTTGAGTACAGAGAATATTTTCTGCTGGCCCCTAATACTGAGGGGAATACTGAATTAAACTAACTATCCTTTACTGGATAAAAAGAAAATTTCAAAGGCAGATGATGCTTTGTTCACCTCAGGAAACTCACACCCCTACACTTGGTGAAAATAAAACATCTTAGTGAGGTATTTATTACATCAGTCCGAAAACGCCTTTTCACTGACATGAAACCTCACACACTGAAGTGACAGTCAACTGAAAGTAATAAATGTCTAATGAGTCACTTAGTTAGCTGCACCTTTGAAAGTACTTGCCTTTTCAACTGGGCTCTTGTAACTCCCTCAGAAAATGTTTTCATTAAAAAGTGTTACAAACCAACAAGAGTGCTATTACACTTCACCAGCAGATCATTAAGTACTACGTACAAGTAGTAAGGCAAATCTGTCTTAATAAAGGTTTATTAATTAAACTCACCTGCTATTGACCAGGCACTGTCCCACTGCTTTATACACAAAATCTCTAATCATTATAATGATCATACAAGCCGACTCACAGTGGTCACACAGCTAAGGCAGGCCATACAAATTAGTGGCCAAATCAGAGACAGCTCAGGTGTACCTAGTTTTTGCTAGGATTGTTTTTTCCTTTGCATTCGGAAAACTGCCTTGAACTTAAGGTAGGAGAAAAAGGGGAGATCTCTAATACCTCAACTCCCCAGTGCTTTAACCAGGTTTTCTTTCCTTTTTTCTTGAGATGGAATGCAGCGGCATCACAGCTCACCGCAATCTCCAACTACCTGGCTTAAGCAATCCTCCAGCCTCAGCTTCCCAAGTAGCTGGGACTACAGCTCAAGCATGCTACAATGCCCAGCTAGTTTTTCTTATTTTTTGTAGAGACTGGGGTCTTGGTATCTTGCTCGGGCATTTCTTGAACTCTTGGCTTCAGCCTTCCCAAAGTGAGGATTACAGGTGTGAGCCACAATGCCTTGTCTAGGTTTTCTTTAGATACCAGATAGGCATTTATGATTTTATGTGAAGCAAGTTTTGGCTTTTTTCAAGACAGAGCCTCAAGCTGTTGCCCTGGGTAGAGTGCTGTGGCATCACAGCTCACAGCAACCTCCAACTCCTGGGCTCAAGCAATTCTCCTGCCTCCGCCTCCCAAGTAGCTGGGACTACAGGCACC
>CAUYPK010059122.1:0-22644 GCA_963574355.1 Loris lydekkerianus | reverse complement strand
AAAAAATATTCAAATAAAAATTCACACAATTATAATTTATCTCCATAACTGCAAATACTTTTGTTTGATTTTTTTTTTTTTTTTTTTTTTTTTTTTAGGCTTCACAATGATTTATTGCATTTGACACCAAAAGCACAGGCAACACAAACAGTAATAGATAAGTGGTAATACATCAAACTAAACAGCTCCTGTGAAACAAATGAAATAATTAACAGAGTGAAAAGACAACCTACAACCTGGGGTAAAATATAATAACATATCTAATAAAAGATTAATATCAAAAATATGTAAAGAACTCAGTTAACTCAAGAGCAAAAAAGAATGATAATTTGAATGTACAAAGAGACTTGAATAGATATTTCTCCTCAAAGGAAGGCATACAAATATTCCCAAGGTACATGAAAAGATGCTCAACATCACTAATAATAAGTAAAATGCAAATAAAAGCTACAATGAGGCATCACCTCACATCTGTTAGAATGGCTATTAGGACAAAATAAACAATAAATAACAAATATTATCAAAAATATGGATGCTATGTATGTACATTGTTGGTGGGAATGTAAAATGGTGCAGGTGCTATATAAAACAGTATGGAGGTGCCTCAAAAATTGAAACACAGAAGTATCCTATGATCCAGCAACCCCACCTATGGATATTTCGTGAGAATAATTGAAATCAGTATCTCAAAAGAGAGATTTGCACTCCCATGGTCATTGTAGCATTATTCAATCTAGACCAAATGTAGAAAAAGCCAAAATGTCCATTGACAAATGGGTGGCTAAAAAAAGTGTTGTATATACACACAATAGAATACTATTTAGGTCTTTAAGAAAATGAAATCCTATCATTTGTAACAACATGGATGAACTTTGAGAAGTGTATTAAAGGAAAGGACAAATACTTCATGACTTCAAGATACAATTTAGATGAGTTTTTTTTTTTTTTTTTTTTTTAATTGTTGGGGATTCATTGAGGGTACAAGAAACCAGGTTACACTGATAGCATTTGTTAGGCAAAGTGCCTCTTGCAATCGTGTCTTGCCCCCAAAAGGTATGGCGCACACCAAGACGCGTGTGTCTTACTTCTGTTATTGTTAGTGCCTGGAATAATGTCTGCACTTGGTATTAGCTAAAAGGCTGAGATATTAGCACTTGAATTTGTAATTCTAACCTTAGATTAAATCTTGACCACATAGTTCTTTCACTGGTAACTATTTTCCAAAGTCTAAAGAAGGTAAATTTCACATTTTATTAGCACTTCTGTCTGGATTTCACAATATATTGCACCATTCACTGTGAAATGTAAAACATAGCTAAAAATACATATATAGTAATTTTCTCATGTTATCCTAGCATTGTATTTTCTCCAAATATCTAGTCTTTACATACATGTATGATAATTTAAATCATGGTGATTTAATTATAATTAATTCATAATGTAAAGTTCATTCCTCCTTTTTTTTAATAAGAAAATGATCTGTTTTGAATAGCACTGTTCAGTAGAAAAAAAGTAATCAATAAAATTTTCTTATCAAAAACCACAAAATAATATTGAAAACTTCTAATAAAGAAAGGCTATAGATTTGGACAAACTAAGAAGAAGGATTGATGGGATGGACACTCAGAGGTATTACAAAGAAACAACTTATCTTTTAGATTCTGCAGCCCAAATCTCAGGATTATCTGGGGAATACATAAACAACTGAAATTGTTTTCTTTGACATGTAGCAATTGTCTACTCAAGGAAAGACCACTCGTTTCGACTTCTCTGTTAGCTGTCAGCTACTCACTTTCCCTAAATTTGTACCAGTGATTTACACACAACTTTTATAGTATCACCTTGTTGTATGTTTGTCTACATATTTACCTTTGCTGGTGAAATTTATACTTTTTATACTCCACTCTCAATATAAACTCCATTTTTGCCTTTCTTAATTGAATCACTTTACCAGGTAACAGGTTCTTCTGTGAGAACCAATTTACATGCAAAAGCATTAACTAAATATTTGTTACTTATCCTTCAAAAGGACTTAAGATGCCCTACAATTTTTAGCAAATCACATTCCCTTACAAGGACATGTTAAGAAGGAAATAAAGGTAAATGAATGAATGGATACATGGATGGATAAATACATGATTTTAATGAAGGTGTATACAATTTGCTACTCTTTATTAATTTTGCTTTAATTTTGCTTTCCCCGGCAGCTGCTACCCCTTCCCATGTGTGGCGCCATGCAGTCTTGCCTCTGGGTTTTCTGTGCCTTCTGCTGTTCATTGGGATGGGAGTCTTAGGAGGCATATGTATGTACTACCAGGTTTTGATTGACATTTCAATAACTACAACCCAAGTTTACTCTGTGAATTAAAGTGTTGTAATAATGATAAGTGGTATGAACACAAAAAAGACTTACTATGTTATACTTGATCTTTTTCCCTCACACTTGTAGAGTAACTTCTTCCCTGTTTAGTCTTTATATAACTTCTGAATAAGGTAAAGGGCTCTATTGAGGATATAAAATTCTTTGTCATTTCTTTCTTTCTTTTTTCTGTTTTTGGTCTGGAGTTTACAAAACTTTGAAGATAGAAATGGAAAAATTCAGTGAACTACAAAATATCAATGAAGAACTTCAGAGAAATGTTTCTCTACAACTTATGAATAACATAAGTAGCTCCAAGAAGTTGAGGAACCTCTCCAACACACTGCAAAAAATAGCCACCAAATTATGTTATGAGCTATATAGACAAAAATCAGGTAATACTGTATTAGTCTTGGAATTATTTATTAGGCAATGAACTCAACTGGAGAGTCCTTTAAGAATTATTGCATCATTAGCTAGTAGGTTTCCGTAGGAGGCAATAATTTGGGGGAAGGAATTAAATATGACTGACAGAGAATTCAATGATTTTTCATATATTTAGAAGAAAAACAAAACTAGTAATAACTACAGATCCCAAAATTATCATGGGGTGGATAGTTACTTAGTAAGACACAAGATAGTATACTGCTTCTCTAATCCATCATTTACTACTATATTCTGGGGATTGAGGTCAAAGATCCCCAGAATCTTTAAAGATAGAGAGGAAATAACACCTCTTTACATATGACCTCATTCCTAGATGTCAGGTATAATTGATGACGAAGAGTCCACAGAAAAGAAATAAACTGAGGTTTTACATTTGGGATTTGGGGGGAGATGGTTTTATAATACCTGTATAAATTTCTTTCCTTACTGTAGCACAAATACATATCTTTTTCTCCTGAGAAGCTCTCAAGTATTCAACAAGTGAGAAAGTTAGAGCTTGGAGAATATAAAACCTGACAAAGGAAGATTGATACAGGAAGATGTACTTGAATCCAAGGGCTTAATTTTGAAAGTCTTTGTTCAAGTTATGTTTCTGACACATTATGGTGATATATAGAGATCTACAATAGAGTATGTTTATTCTTCCCCTTTGACATAAAATGAGCAGTAAGCTCGGTCAGTGCCACACAGGGAGTAAAGGAAATAATAAGAATGATAAAAGCTATCAAGACAAATCTAAAAAAACTATGTTCTTCCTCCAGAGCACAAATGTAAACCTTGTCCAACGGGATGGATATGGCATGAAAAGAGCTGTTATTTGTTAAGTTATCATGGACAAACATGGCAAGAGAGTACAATGACCTGTGCTGCTCATAATGCCAGCCTGTTGAAGATTAACAGCAAGAGTGCACTGGTAAAACCCCAGGTCTCCCTGCCTTTCAGGAAGGAAACCACTTTTCCCAGGATCAGATAGAAAGGCGTAGGGCACATTGGGAAGATCTGGATCCACCCACTCATGATTCTGGCTTCTTTTAGTTGGAATATGTGTGAGGTGACTCAGACGCTATATACTTATGTCAGGATAGTATAGTTAAGATAAATCATATAAAACCATAGCTTAGGACTTCACCATCAAAGGAATCTTAGAAACTGATGGGTAGACAGGTAGATAGGGGGCACTTCAAATCTATAAGTCTGTGAACATTTACAAATTGAAACTCTGAAATTGAATCTCAGAACATGATTTTCAAACACTTATCTAAAAACAAAGGATCTAGATGTTATTTTGGTTACCAATGCCATAAAACCACATAAAACTGGTTTCTACCATGGTGTATTTTTTCATTTACTAAGAGAAAAATCCAAATTACACTAGGTTAACATAAAATATGTATAAACAGGTAGAATTGAGATGAGATGGCAAAGGTAAGTGCCAAACAGGTAGACACATTAAGTTCTTGGGTCCCAGGAAAAATTTAGTACTCTGATAGCTTCATTTATGTATTTATTTACCTTTTTTTATTATGTCTAAATGTCATCTTCACGTTACACTTATTAGTTAACATATCTGGTCGCACAGAAAGTAATCATATGTTTTTAAGCAAAATCATGTTTTTCTTAAAGTCTCAGCTTCCCCAACATAAGAAACTTTGTCAATACTTTATAGAACAGAGGGAAACCAATCCATCATCATATTATTTTCAAATTTTCTTTTTTTTTTTTTGAGACAGTCTTACTTTGTCACCCTCGGTAGAATGCTGTGGTGTCACACCTCACAGTAACCTCCAACTCTTGGTCTTAGGCGATTCTCTTGTCTCAGTCTCCGGAGTAGCTGGGACTACAGGTGCCTGCCACAACACCCGGCTATTTTTTGTTGCAGTTGTCACTGCTGTTTTAGCTGTCCGGGGCCGGGTTCAAACCCACCACCCTCAGGATATGGGGCCAGCACCCTACCCACTAAGCCACAGTCACCACCCTATTTTCAAATTTTCAAATAACCCGTACATAGTTACTTACTGAAAACATTTTTTTAAAGACTACAATAAGAAAAAAAATAGCTAATACTTTCTCTACAAAATTCTGGACTGGTTCTAACTGCTCATCTATAACAGCTCTCATCTGAGTTTGCTTCATTGTTTTCCTCCTCTTTTTGTTTCTATAATTGTTGTTTATAGCTGTTAGCCATCTCCTTGCCTCTGCAGTATTTACTGCTAAAATTTTTGAGCACTGAAGTTTATTGACTTTTCATTGATCTAAAATTAAAATTATCTATGGATTGGTAGGTTCTTTCTTCTGTAAGATAGGAAGTAATCTTGTAAGAAATGACGAATCATAGAGTAAGGAATACTTTCTTTCAATTGCTTTTAATGACATTGAAAAGTAGTAGTCCAATGTGAAATGTTACCTTAGAACAGTTATTTATAAGAAATTTCATTATAAGGTAATGAAAGGTACAAAAATAGGAAACAATTTATAAACAGACCATTTCTATTTCCTTTAGGACTTTATAAAATCCAACGAATTATATGACTATTGGCTGGGATTATCACTCCAAAAAGAAAAAACATACCCTTACTTTAAAAATTTGGATGACATTTTAAACTCCTCTGCCTGGTAAGAATCTATTCTTGTTAATATTTTATAGTTGCATTTGAGTAGAGATATTTTGTTCGGGGGTACTGTAAATTTCAATTAAAACCAACTTAAATTGAAATTGCACTTTTAAAGAACCCCTTTCCTTTTTTTTTTTTTTTGAGACAGAGTTTCACTTTGTCACCCTTGGGAGAGTGTCATGGAGTCACAGCTCACAGCAACCTCCAACTCTTTGGCTTAAGTGGTTTTCTTGCCTCAGCCTCCCAAATAGCTGGGACTACAGGTTCCCACCACAACACCCGGCTATTTTTTGTTCCAGTTTCCACTGCTGTTTTAGCTGGCTGGAACCAGTTTCAAACCCACCATCCTTGGTATATGGGGCCAGTGCCCCTACGCATTGTGCCACAGGCACTGCCCAAAGAACCTTTTCTATTAGGCTTCTTTGATGTATTTCAAAATGCAGAAAGTCACCACAAATATGTTGTCATGATTTTGACATGTTACTAACAAACTTATAGTAACCAAATTATGGAGACTTTCTATAAATAATACTTTTTTCCTAAAAAAATTATGGAAGCTCAGAAAATTGACCGAACTCTAACAGATACTTAATACTGTGCTAAGTTCTGTGATTCAAAGATGAATGAAAGATTTGATTTATCCTTAGAGTCACTTAATGAACAATTATATGTGCATACTGATTGAATAATTCTAGAGATAAAAAAAAAAATAGTGTCATAGAAGGCTCTGTAAGAATGCACAGAATAAGTAAGTTTTTTATTTGGAATTTTTTGTTATAACTGACCTTTAAAATGTGTATTTTTGAATGAAAAATTTAGAGACTGTCTAGGCACAGTGACCTCATGCCTGTAATCCTAGAACTCTGGGAGGCCAAAGTGTGTGGATTGCTTGAGTTCGGGGGTTTGAGACCAGCCTGAGCAAAAGTGAGCTTTCTTTCATTCCCACTCCCTTTTTTTTTTTTTTTGAGACAGAGTCTCACTACATTGCCCTCAGTAGAGTGGGGTGGAGTCACAGCTCACAACAACCTCAAACTCTTGGACTTAAGCAATTCTCTTGCCTCAGACTCCCACATAGCTGGGACTACAGGTGCCCGCCACAACACCTGTCTATATTTTTGTTGCATTAGCCCAGCCAATCCCCACCCCATGCCCTTACCTTATAAAAACCTAGACCCCCAACTGGTCAGGGCTGCTCTCCTTACTCAGGGGAACAGTCAGCCGGTCAGTCAATAATGACTCCCAATTGGATTTTGAATTTACTTGTCTGGTGGTCATTCCCTCGTGCCAAAACACGATGTCTACCAAAAACAGAAAAACTAGCTGGGTATTGTGGGGAGCACCTGTAGTCCCAGCTTTTTGTGAGGCTGAGGCAGGAGGATTGCTTTTAGTGCATAGTCCCTGATCACTAATCTAGTGTTTCTGGGCTGATAATTAGTCATAACTTCAGAGTAAAATCTCTGACAAATGGCTGGAAGGAAATGTCATTTGGAGATGACAGGTGTCACATGTTAGAATACTTCTTAATTTTGATGATTATGAAAAACACTTCAGGAAGATAATATCAAATATTTACTACTACACTAGTTAGAACAGAGAATCTTATGGAATGGTATTATTCTAAATCATATTAGATATGGAGGGGGTGGGATCACTGTGTTTGGAAATGAAGGATAGCAAATATTCCAGATGTGGAAGAGTAGAGAGAGCAGGAAATAACAAAGCAGTGTTTGACATTGCATATATATTAATAAAAACAATTAACTTGGACATTCTTGATACTCTGAACATTAAATCAAATTTCACTAAGATAATACAGACCATAGGGACAATAACATCACGTTGGAAAAGTAATTTTTTTCCTGTAAATGTGTTGAGTTTTTTTTCAAGTTGAGATTCCTTTTATTTATCCTTCAGTGGCCTCCTGTTAAACTCATACTCTTTGCCATCTCTTGTTTGATGGCAAATGCTGGGGCCAGTCACACTGCGTTCTTCCACCAACATTGTTCTTCCCTCACATGGCCTTTCCCGGTCTACCCCCAGGGATATCACTGCTCCTTCCCCCCATGTCCTGGCACCCTGTAAATACCTTTCAAGTGTCTGACTTGACAAATGCAATTCTTTATTTTCTCTTTCAGGATTATAAAAAACACAAATGACTTAAATAATATGTATTGTGGATATATATATAAAACATATGTTTATTATATAGACTGCACATATAAAAAAAAAGTGATATGTGAGAAGATGGCCAATCCAGTGAAGATTGAAAGTATGTTAATGAGTGACATTCCAGATGAAAGAATGTACGGTAATTAGTGCAACTATTTTGCTTCAGTTAATATCCTGCAAGTGCAGATGACTTTAAAAAACTTGGAAACCACACAAATGGAATAAAAATCCTGTGACACTAAACTTTTTACTGTCTCCAGACATTCACATCTTAAAACTTCCTTTTTTCTCCTAATTTGCTGAGTCTAAGAAACATAAAATCAGACCTCATCAGTTATATACAGTCCAGACATTGCTCAGCATTCAAGTAGGGTTTCCTGGCTTGGCACCCATAGCACAGTGATTACGTGGTGCCAGCCACATACACTGAGGCTGGTGGGTTCGAACCCAGCCTGGGCTAGCTAAAACAACAGTGACAACTGCAACAAAAAAGAAGCCAGGCGTTGTGGCAGGTGCCTGTAATCCCAGCTACGTGGGAGGCTGAGGCAAGAAAATCGCTTAAGCCCAGGAATTTGAGGTTGCTGTGAGCTGTGAAGCCACAGCACTCTACCGAGGGTGACATAATGAAACTCTGTCTCAAAAAAAAAATAAAATAAAATAAGGTTTCCTTGTGAGAATACAGGAATCTGAAGTTGATTTTTTCTGCTTTTCCTAAAATAAAAAGGGGAAATTCCAACCTTACATAAAATCAGAGAAAATTAAATTTAAAAAAAAGAAAAGGTAATACATTATGATATCGGGATTTTTCTAATATTACAAGTTGATTTACACTTTTTAAAAAATCAGAGAAAGAAAATAAAGTAGATGTTAAAAATGTATTTGACAAAATCAGCACCCAGTTGATTAGAAAACTGGAAGCAGATTTCCCTAATCTGATAGAGACCATTGACATAAAACAAACTAACAAAAAAAGACAAAACTAAAGTTATAGAGTTAACAGTAGACATCATACTTCTGATAAAAGAGTATTTTTCTTTTAGTGCTGAAATTAGATGCAAATGGTCTTTATCAATCATTTTGTTCAACAGCCTCTCTTGTCTATTCTAGCAATGGAATAAAGCAAGAAAAATAAATACAAAATATAAAAAAAAAGAAAAGGAGAAATAAATTATTTTTATTTGTAGATAATAATTGTGTACATAGAAACTAATATAAAAAATGAGAGGAACAGGGCTTCGAGGCACATGCCTCCTCCACAAGGAAGAATGAAAACAGAGACCAGATAACCACAGACTGGAAAGAGTATATGAGAGATAGCACTGGAATTCAGTAGGAAAATCTGAGGCGTGAAAAGATGAAAGAGCAAAATAGTTGCCCCAGTTGGGATTGGCTCAGAGTTGGGAGGACTTCCCTACTGTGGGGAAAAGGTGAGTGAAAATCCCCAGTGGGCCACATTCCCACTGTGGACTCCTGCAGTCCTCGTCATGGGCAAGCCCGTCAGCCTTCATGGGCCGTGCAGCTCGTCTAGGAACTTCCTGGAGTCTGTGGACATCATCATTACAGAGAGAGCATTCATGCTGAGCCCACACGTCTCCTGATTCTCATCCTCTTTTATTCCTTAGTCCAGTGTTCCAAATTCTACCACTTCACATTCTTCAACAGATATATCACCTACTTTTTTCATCTTCCATAACTCTAAATTATTGTCTCCTAGGCATAACCTCATTCTCTGTCCGGCCTTCAACCTTTCCCCAATGCAGGGATAATTTTATGTAACTTCTTACCTGCAAAAATGTATCTCCATGTACATAACTTAATTAAAGCCAAGTTAATTACTATGCATCTTGGAGATATTCTATTTGGTATGTCTTCTGGGAATTCAATGACAATCCTGTGTCTGGATGTCTGAGTCTCTGGCAATATTGGGAAATTTTCTCCAATAATATCTTCAAGTAGATTTTCCATGGGCCTTTGGCACTTTCTTCTTCTCCCCTAGGAATACCTGTAATTTGCGTGCTTGTGTGCTTTGCATAGTCCCGAATCACCCAGAGAGATTATTCTGCCTTTCTTCTCTTCTGCCTCTTTAAATGACTTGGTTAGCTCAAGAGCCTTTCTTCTTCCTGGCTTAGTCCATTATTGCAACATTTTGCTGCCTCTTTCAATTCTTTAAACTCCATTATCTCTTTCTTAAGATTGTCGAGTTCTTTAGTGACCTTTTCATTAATTTCCTGAAATTTTTTTTGGACTACTTTTTGCTGGTTTTCAACTTTTTCTTCAACTCCATTCATCATATTTGCCATCCATATTCTGAATTCCATTTCTGTCATTTCAATACTTTTTTTATACTTAGAGTTCCTTGCTGTAGCTCCACTGTGATCCTTTGGGGGTGTTGATATGTTTTGATTTTTCATGTTGCCAGGATTATTTTGCTGGTTTCTTCTCATATGTGGTTTCTTTCTTCAGCTCACATTTTTAAAAAAAATCTAGATGTTACTAACACTTCCTTGGTGTGTGTCCAATTTGAGAACGTGAAGGTCACTAGATGTCACTGTAGTAACAGTGTAAAGGTAGCAGCTGGCTGTGAAATTGCATGAACGCTCAGCTGTGTGCCTTGATTTTATCCAGCTGCCTTGATTTTATCTGTTATTCAGTAAACGGGCTGCTTGAGGCTGGGGGGTCCCTGGCCTTAACAGTAGATCTGGCCCTGCTGCAGTGTCAGAATCTCTGACTTAGAGCCTTGAGGACCAGGTGCAGCACTGGAGACTTAAGAGTGGTGGTTGTGGCCTGTCAGGGGTTCTGAATGCTCAGAGGTGGAGAACCCTGCTGATTTGTTTGAATTTTTTGTGGATTCCGAATATTTGTCCTCGCTTGAAAATATAGTTGGCAAATATTTTCTCCCATTCTGCAGGTTGTGTATTCAGTCTGTTAATTATTTCCTTTGCTGTGAAGAAGCTTTCTAATTTAATTAAAGTTCCATTTATTTATTTTTGTTGCTATACTTGCCTTTGGGGTCTTAGTCATAAATTCATTGCGTAGGCCAATATCTACGAGAGATTTTCCTATATTTTCTTCTAGATTCTTTTATGATTTCATGTTTCATGAGGCCTAACAATTAAGTTTGCAAACTCACCCTGGAAAAAGTGCTACGTACCTCACTGCTGAATATCACAACCTTCAGAGTACTACCCTTGGGAAGCTATGCACCAACGCCCGCACCTAGTCCACCCTTTAAAGCAATTTTGGCACTACTTTTCTGAAATGGACATCAGGGCTATCACCATACAAGGTCTGACAATTAAGTTTGTGAAATCATCCAGGAAAAAATGCTTTGCACGTGATTGTCTGATCTCTTTAAGTCTTTAATCAATCTTAATGTTTATATAGGCAAGAGATGGGGTCCTAGTTCATTCTTTTTTTTTTTTTTTTTTTGCAGTTTTTGACCAGGGCCAGGTTTGAACCCACCACCTCCAGTGTTCAGTATATGGGTCTGGCGCCCTACTCCTTTGAGCCACAGGCACTGCCCAGGAGTTCATTCTTAAATATGAGACCTGAACCCCTAAAGCTCCAAGAAGAAAACAGTGAAAAAAATCTCTGGACATTGACCTTGGCAATTTCTTGGATGTGACACCAAAAACCCAGACAACAGCAGCACGAATAGACAGTGACATTATGCAAAATGAAAGAGCTTCTGTACAGCAAAGGAAACAATCAACAAAGTGAAATGGCACCCTACAGAATAGAGAAATATTTGCAAACCATATATCTGATAAAGGATTAATATTCAAAATACATAAGTAATAAGGCTCAATAACAAAAATAAAATAAAATAAAACTGATAACCCAATTTCAGAATGAGTTAATGGCTTGATCGGAATTTTTTTCAGAGAATACATGCAAATGGTCAATAAATACATAAAAAGTTTCTCAGCATCACTAAAATTCAGGGAAATGAAAAGAAAAACCACAGTCAGATATCATCTCACACTTGTTAGATTGTCTATTAAAAATAAATAAATAAATAAAACAGACCAAAACATCCCCCCCAAACCAAAAGACAACAAATGTTTGCAGGGATAGGAAGAAAAAGAAGCTCTTATACACTGTTGGAGGAATGTGCAGCCACTATAGAAAACAGTATGGACATTCTTCAAAAACTAAAAATGGAACTGCCATATAATGCAACAAACTCATTCTTGGGTATATCTGTAAAATAACTAAAATCAAGGTCTCAAAGATAGCTGAACTCCCATGTTCACTGCAGCATTATTCACAGTAGCTCTGACAAGGAAATAATTGATGAATGGATAAAGAAAATATGGTCTATACCTACAATGCAGTCTTATTCACCTTTAACCAAACAAAAAATCCTGCACTTTGTGATCATGTGGATAAACCAGGAGGACGTAATGATAAACACAATAAGCCAGACATAGAAGGACAAATACGGCGTGATACTGCTTTCATGGTGAATCTAGAATAGTCAAACTTACAGAAGCAGAGAGTGGAATAATCGTTGCCAGGAGGTGCGACATCTGTTTCCCAGATGGGGAAACAGCAGAGGTATTAGTCAAAGTGTACAAAGTTTCTCTAATATAAGACCAATAGGTCCTAGAAATCAGCTGTATAGCATAATGCTTATAGTTTACAATACTGTATTTATACTTGAAAATTTACTAAGGGGGGAAGTCTTATGTTAAATGTTTTTAATCACAGAAAGTATAATAATAAATAAAAATAGGGCAGTGTGAGATTTTTGGAGGTAATGGATAGATTGTGGTGATGTTTTCACAGGTTTATATTTACAAACTCTGCAGTTGTATGCATTTAATATCTACAGCTTTTGTATATAAAAAGAAAACAGCAATAAAAAATAAAATCTCTAAAAAAAATCACAAACCTTTTGACTATTTAAAAATAAAATATCTTTTTCTGCAGATATGTGTATAAAACATTGATTTGCTCACATTTGTAACTGTTTAGAGAATAACAAGGTACTAGATGGTATGTCTGAAGTTTTAAAGAACTCTTAAAATATTCTGAAATTTTGAACTTGGATCATCATGTTCATTTTCCAAGAAATTCTAGATCTCTGGTCTGGCAAAATCAGTATCTCAAATTAATTTACCATTCTTTCAGCCTATACATAGCTATGTCATTACATAAAGAGAAACTGAAAACTATATTTTTTACCAACATTCTGAAATCACCAGTTTTGTTCCAGAAAAACTCGTGAGCCCTAGATTTACAATGTTTAGCATCTAGTGTGCAGAGAAACTGACAAACTGTCTTTTAGGAAAATTTCAAGGAATGAAAGATAATAGTTCTCATCTCTTAACGTCTTTAAACAATTTATTAGGACTTTTCTGAGAAAAATAAAATATCAATTGTAAGACAATAAACTTTGCTGATATTAACATGCAAATTACAAAATCAATAACCTGAACATTATTAATTTAAATAAATGATAAAAATGTAAGTATTAAATGCTTATACTACTTCGCCTAGATTACAAATTTACTAAATTTTAAAGATTAATATAAAATCTATTTTTATAGAGAAGTAGGGGAAGAAGAGTTATTTTGTACATGCAGGCTGGTACTTAGTGATATACATTGGTATGGACAAACATTTGTTAAAATACTAAAATATCTCCAAATTAGTTGGTACAGTGCTATAGCCCCAGCTGCGCTCTACTTTGGGAACCCCCCAGATCTTCACAAGAGAAAACCACTAACACAACAAGGTTTTTGGGATTTTGTTCTAGTGCTGTGGCCAGTATCAGTTCTGTTTTTTAAATAGTTCAGTGTCACCCCAGTGCACATGAGAATATGTAATAATAAAGCAAGAAAAGGACTTTTTATTTCAGAAAGACAATGTTTATGAAATGATTCTGAGATAGAAATAAGAGGGCCATAGAATATCTATTCCTGTAGGTTGCTAGGAATAGTTTTGAATCTTATTCATAAGAACATAATCAGACAATAAAATGGAGAAAGTTCTGTGAAGCATGTTCCTTTGCCTGATGATTTAAATATAGTCATTTTTTAAGCTGTTTTTGTCCCTGTTCCTGTAGCTTCTTCCTTCCTTACATGGTCTTAGTCACAAGTCCCTTACTTCTTGGTGAATTTGGAAGAAGCATATTACTCCAAATCCTCAATCTTCACTAGAGCAGCTGTCTTCTCACAAATCCAAGAAATTTCAGCACCACAGCGAGAAATATAAATATTTCCTTTTTGAAAATAAGCACATCCTCTGGATCCATTTATCTGGGCAAGTTCTTTAGTACTGAATCTGAAAATTAATTTATTTAAAATTCATTTATAAACTTTGTGTGTGAAATTTGGTCACCATTTAGTATCATCAGTTACCCTTACAGCCCATATTATGTCTCTGAATATTGAGAGACTTCTGCCTCCACAAAGCTTCAGAATCCCTAATGCCAGCACATCTGAATTCTTTATTTAAGTTACAATCCCAAGAAGAATTTTTTAAGAGTAATATTTAAATTCTAGCTTGAGAATGTATACTTCCTCTGTTAATATGGAGTTTATTAACAGAATCTACCCAATCCATATTATATCAGGAGTACTGAAATTTCTTCACTTTGAAACTTTATAAACAAAAACAGAAAAATGAAATGAAAACAGAAAAATGAAATGTACAAGTTACTACATAGAATGCAAAGGGCAGTCTTGCAAAATTAACAGGAAAATAGCTACTCCTGCAATTTCCTAGTAACAGTTAAAGATTAATCCTATGAGTCTTCTTACTAACAGGTACCACACAGGAGTTATTTCGCACAACTTCTGAAAAGCGTTGAACAGAAGACAGAAAAGAGATGTAAACCTTTCTTTTTCAAAATCATCTCTGAGAATCTGCTTTTACAGAGATCCTGAGTAAACAGCAGAACAGGCTTCAGCCATTTCTCCAGGGCAGAGTTACAAATCCTATGATAATCCGGGCTCCAGTGAAAGGGAGGGGAGGTAACTCTTGGATTTTGACATCCCACACAGTTTCAGTTTTTGTTATTTACCCATCCCTAAGAAGAAAGAAAGGAGTGGATGCAGCAGTTTCTGACTGTGTCTTGCCAATTTACAACCCTCTTAAAATTAGCAAGCCACCTGGCCTCAGTGTAGCTTTTCCCCTTTTTCCTTTCCACATCATCTCCCTGTTCTCTTTTCTCTCTCTCTTTCCCTGCTTTCTTTCACTCTCACACTCCATTTCTCTTTCTAAGAACATAAAATAAATTTTATACTTTTATATTTTAATCTTCGTCTGGAGAAATCTTTCTCCTCCATGTTGTGAGCACCTAATGAGACGTCCACCCTAACACTCTGTAGGAAATAGTTCCCTTGGGTGGCACCTGTGGCTCACTGAGTAGGGTGTTGGCCCCATACACTGAAGGTGGTGGGTTCAAACCCAGCCCCAGTCAAACTGCGACAAAAAATAGGCAGGCATTGTGGTGGGCGCCTGTAGTCCCAACTACTTGGGAGGCTGAGGCAAGAGAATCACCTAAGCCCAGGAGTTGGAGGTTGCTGTGAGCTGTGACAAAGTGAGTCTCTAAAAAAAAACAAGAGAAAGAAATAGTTCCCTTAACCAATGTCATTAGAAAATTACACTTAACGAATCTCAATCTTTTGTGTGACCAACATTGCTTTTTTCCCCCACAAATGACCTGCTTTCCACTGCCATATATTTTCTTGCCTCAGAAAGCCTCTGCACCTGCGCAGAGTGACCAAGGAAATGACTACGTCATCCTGAATTTCAATCTCACTAACCTGAGTATGACGCCCTGGGTTATCTGACAGTTGCTTGTCTCAAGGGGGTCAGTGTGGGCAGGCTTTGGACCCTGCTGTGGGGGCCACCTCCAACAAGCTTTAAGAGTTGGTGGTGGGGCCAAGGATAATTAACACCTTTAAGAGAAGGGATACATCTTAGATTTTAAAATGAAGACTGAACTCATTTACAAAATGCAGTGGGACTGCTCCAGTAAACCCTCAGTCTAGTAGTAACACCTCAGATTAATTTTAATTATTTTATGCCATGTCACTTTAGTTATGAAAAAGTAACTGTCATTCTTGTTTGTGTATTATTCTGTTTGTGGTTTTTGCCATTATTATCTGTGTGAAACCAGACCAGTCGGTTTACTATGACTAATAATGGAAATTAGAGAGTGGGAGATTGGTGTTTGAGTAGGAATAGCCATGACAAAATTTGGGGTAATGGATGAAGATTATGTACATCCAGAGAGAAAAGAATAGACTTATCATTGTTTGTTATTCAAGGAATCTTGTGAGTCACGCTAAAACAGTATCTTTTACAGGTGATAAATGATTATAATTCAGTTTAAGAAAATGTTGACACCATACTTAGACCAGGACCAGGAGAGAGGTGGATCAATTAATGATTTGCTAGAGTAGAAAAGCAGATAAAAAAGTCATTCCACACAGAAGGATCAAGGTTCTTGAATTTTATCTGTATAAAATGTTACTTTTAAAAAATATGTGAATATGATTATGTCATTTCAATATAGTTATGATGGGAATGTTTATCAAATTTGAGGGTTTTATAGTCTCTAAAAGAATTTTTCGAAACTATGGGCTTCCCTGTACATTTTTAAGTTGATATCTCTTTTTTCATGACTTTAAATAGTTGCAAAAAAGGTAATTTTCCACATTATATATTTGATAAGTACTTTAAATATTTTCATCAAAACCTAAAGAGCCATATTTAGTCCATTTTAACTCATAAAAGACATATGCCATATATTCTAATTGGCAAGCCTTCAATATGAAACTAATTCAGCTAATTAGATTAATCAGCTAATTCAGACACACCGTCTGTTAAAAAATGGGCCGAGAATTTTTCTATTTGAATGAATGTATGTTCTTATGACAAACGTCACCCTTCTGGATTGTAGAATGACTGCCCGGCATGGTCGCTACAGTATCATTCATGAGGTGAGTTACCTCAGGGAAGTTTTTAATCTCTCAGTGATATCTTCCATCTATAAAACGGAATATAATAGTGCTTTCCTCAAGGGTCAACATTTACTAAGTACCGTGAATACAGTAAGTATTATATGAATGTGTTAAATAAATAAATTTAAACTAAAAGATAAAGTTCAGTGCCTTGCCATAAATTTCTCACACAGATGAAATCAGGTACCTATCCTTTTAATATCTGCTACTAATGCCCTTTTTTCTTTGTACAGTGTACCCTTCTTTTTATTTAATCTACATTTATAATTATTATAATAATTATTAATTTTCTTGGGATTCCATGGAAAGTTCCCCCACCCCAATACTTATAGACTTACAAAGATGGAGAGGGAACAGAGCCATCCTCCCATAGCCAACTTTTGCCAGAGTGGTGCCATGATAACCCCAGCCAAAACAAAGAAAACATCGGTAATGGCTGAGACTTAAGAAAATCCTGAGAGAGAAAACAGGGAAAAAATTTTAAGTGAGAGCCATATTCCAGTTTGCAGAAGTAAGATAGATGAGAACATTTATTAAATTCATTCATTAATTATCTTTCAAAAAGCACTGAATCCTCATAATGTGAGTCAGAGATTTCCCTTATTAACCTTTCATCGTATGGATAATTTCCGGGGAAGGAGACTCAATCCTACCTTTTCTTCCAAGCTGTCTATCTTTACCAAGGTGGAGTTCTTTTCTATGCAGTCCTTTCTACTGCTAGTCCAGGTTTTCTCTTCACTTGTTGTAAAATAATAGCAACTGTTTTGGTACCATTGCCATGTCTTAGGACAAGGATTACATCTGTGATCTGGAAAATACCCAGAAGTACAGCTCAACAAGTCTGGAGTGACAGGAGAGGGTTTTGGAATCTAGATCATTTAGTTGGACAATAGGGTCTGAGAGCCAGCTCCCTGAAACATACTGCTTTAGGAACCTCTGAAAATAAAGCTATCCATGGTTATGGATGGAGAAATGGGGACTCTTTTTTTCAGGGCTCCATCTTCTGGCCTCAGAATTACCAGCTATGTTTTTGACTTTTTATAACAACACAATCACCTAGAAAAACTTTTATCACTTAAAATGAATTGTTAAAGTATCCAAATCGGAATTATTTCAAGATAATTTCCAAATTTGCTTGTGTTTCCAAAAATAGTAAATGAACGTGTGTATTTCCTTTCTGTCTTTAAACTTAGTGTGATATCATCAAGGGTCATTCAATGACATTACTTGGTCTCTAATGTGGGCACATGATCACCTTAAACAGGAAAACAGATCCCATTTGACTGGTCAGCAAGCCTAACTGATTACCTGAGATATGACTGATTAGCTCTTGGCAGAGTTTAATGGCCATTTGTCCCTGTCTCTTCAATAGACTGGAGATCTGTGATCTGAGAAATTCCTCCTCCAAAGGGAAGTTATTGTAGTTGCCCAGTTGCTGGGAAAAATTATCCTGCTGCTGATGGACGATTTTCTGAAGTTGACTCAATTTCTCTGACTCTGGGTTAATTTCATTTGATATCTGTAAAACTCCAATACGTAACAAAGACAAATTCACATCTTCTTACATTCTCATTATAGCAATACAGCATTCTCTTGACATAGAAATGTTTCTTACTCAGTAAATATTAACATCTCTTATTAATCATGGAAGAAACATGCCAGATTCCTTTCTATTCCAAAGTGTTTATAGTTTATTTTTATAATTCTATTTGTATTTTAATTTTTATCCTATATTAAAATAATACATAATAATTATATATCTTTGATATTTTATCTAATGCAGTACCAGTCATCTTGCCACTCATTTTTGGTGAAATGATTTTATTTTTGTTTTATTCCATTTGGAGTTGGTTAGTGTGATTGCTGTTTTAATAGAAGCAGAAGTATTTAGGACAATGGATATCTTAAAGTATGATCTAAAGACCACCTTTACCAGAATAACCTGAGGAACTTGTTTAAAAATAATAAATTAATTAATTAATTAAATAGATCTTAATGACACACCAGACCATTTCTTGCCCTGCGTCCACAAAAATCTGCATTTGTAATAAGCACTTCAGGTGATTCATACTGATGAACGATTAAGTTTATCTGTCTATAGTTAACCAGTGAACATATTATTGTACCTTAGTTTATTTTTAAAATATATATCATTATAGATAGATAATCCTCATAATGGTTGGGCACTGAATACCTGTTACTGTTACCAGAACATCATATTTCTTTTTTATTTATTTATTTATTTTTATTGTTAAATCATAGCAGTGAAAGAACATCATATTTCTTAAAAAAAAAAAAAAACAAAAAACAAGCAACACCACTTGCCTCTTTTTATGTATCCAAATAGGTATATCCAAATTCTAATTATCCATTAGATCTTACATATATAAAAAGAAATTAATATGGCAGAGATATTGGTATTATTCAGCAAATTCACTTTCTTGACTGCAATTCCCCTAAAAATGACTTCTCACTACTCTGTATATCATATACTTAATAATATTCTTCCAATAAATTGTATATTGTCAGGATGTTTTTTCACTTAGTTAGTCCATAACTCCCTACCCTGTCTAGGCCAGCATGCCTAATGATGGGTCAGAATCAACAGAATGTTCTTCCATAGCTGTGGTGCTGGGAAATTGTGCTTCCATTATGTGGACATGGTCCAATGCTCCATCTACTCAGTAAGATACATCAGGCCACTCTCCCTCCATGTTTGTGTATCTTTCTCCTTCATAGGTATCAGGCTATTGATGCTACTTAGAAGTTTTCTCTGCACTAGAAAGATCTTGAGTGAGCAGAATAAGCTAGACTTGTGCTAAGCCTTAGAAGTAAATGAAATGGCATGCCCTTCCTTGAATTCACCTCCCTTGACTCTCTATTACTCATCACTGGAATGACGAGTGGTTATATATCTAGTCTCCTTATTCTAACCAATAACTAGAAAAATAAAAGTCTTCCTCCAGTCCAGTTTAGCTTATTAAGACAAAACAATAAACTTAGAGCAAAATCCTCATAACATTAAAGTATGTTTCTTGCTGTTTATTTTAAAGGTAGGAAGAATGAGAGCTAGAAAAAAAAATTATTAGAGAATTCAGGATCCTGGTACCTGTCATTTAACATGAACTTACTTAGTTTACAAATATGATTCCTAGTCACCTTTCTTGGGTTTGACGCAAATATACTTACACATAATCCCCAAGGTCACCAATCCAATCAGCAGCATCAAGCTAAGAGTCAGCAGACTCAAGGCAGCGTGGCGCCATATGAGAGACCGAGCTGGGTGCCCTGAAGAAAGCCAGCAGAGGAAATAGCAAACAGAAGTGCTTTGTGCTTGTTACATTGGATTATTTATTTTTTCAATTTAGGAAACTTCCAGATATTAGAATTTCTCTTTTGCTTCTTCAATACCCTTATTTAGAAAATACCTAATACAGTGGAGGCCTCATCATTAGTTCTGCATGTCTCCACCACTGTTCCTCCTTTAAAAGTAATGTATCTAGTAATTTTTTTATGTTTCTGTTTAAATCATCACCCACCCTTCTTTGTTTGTTGAATTCGTGAATAAGATATTGTGAAAACTGCTTCTCTGGATGATGCTGGCAATGGGGGGGGGAGGGTTACCCCAGATTTTTGAGATCACAATTTTCATAAGGCAGTTCTTTGACTTGCTTTATAAAGGTGGGTTCTACTTTTAAAAGTAACTTTTATCTATTAAAAATTATGTTCATTTATATCTGTGCTTTTTGTTGCCTAATAAATAAAGAATGAATACTCAACAAAGTGAATGCACTCTACAATCTAATCTGCAAACAGCAGAAAGACCAAAACGCCAGCAGATAGCTCTTCAAACTTTAACATCCTGAGTTTTTCTTTTCTTTTGTTTTTTTCTATATAGAGTTCATTTATGAGTGCTTTAGTTTAACATTTCCTATTATAAGCCTCAGATATCCCTTTGCCCAGGCATACCAGCCCTAGATAATAATTTTTCTTACAACACTATTGTTTTTGAGGTGAATGACATCACTGATTCAGTCAGGACTCTGATTCAGAAACTCCTGGTCAAGTTTTTCTTTTTAATACAAATGGTTCTCACATTTTTCATGCATGCAATAGAGAAAATACTATTAATATTATTACAATATTTTTGTTAATTTACTCCACAATTATACTTTGATTAAGATCTGGCATAAAGTACATAAAATACTATATAGATATTGTGGTTATTGATCCACCATTATCAATTATGCTCAGGATTTCATCTACCCTAAAAAAATTTTGAATACTTATAAAAGAGAAACTAGGTCTTTCCTGATGTACTCATCCTCCATTTTTTTCCCTTCAGTTACTTACACCATCTAAAAAAAATTTTTTTTCTTCCACCTTCTCTATTTTAGAAGCCTTAGATATGGTTTCCAAAATAATATTACTTTGGCATCTCTACAAGGTATAAATATCAAGGATTATATTTATAAAAATAAGTCTCTTAGTCCTCCCTAATCCCCAGCACATCTAGTCAAAAGTTTTCACGACAGCACAGAGCTTTATGAAACATAGTGATACACATATCACACAATTTAAAAAGGTTCTGAAGGCCATGGATTTTCTCCTCAGCATTGGGAATATTCTTTCTGCTAATCTATTTCTCAACTATTTGCCTCCATTTTGGAGATTCCACAACATGCATCTCTTTAGCATTGGTACCAAAGCCAGCACCTCAAGCATTTAGCACCTGTGCATTCCTCAAGGACACAGTTTGTTCTCTCTGAACCCGTACCTTTTTTTCTTAGGTTATTTCCATCCTGGTTATTTTTTGTTCCAGCAGAATCCTGTAAGGTGAGTGTCGCGTAGGTCACGTCTTCAGACATTGCAGAAGAAAGCACTACTATAAATTATATAACTAATATTTCAATATCTTCAAGCACAGGAACAGGGTGTTCTTTTCAAGGCTGGGCACCCCCTCCCTCCACTTCTTTTTCACAACAAAAGCTTTTTTTTTTTTTTTTTTTGAGACAGAGTCTCACTATGTCACCCTTGGTAGAGTGCCTGGCATCACTGCTCACAGCAACCTCAAACTCCTGGGCTTAAATGATTTTCTTGCCTCAGCCTCCCAAGTAGCTGAGACTACAGGTGCCCACCTAGTTATTTTTTTGTTGTAGTTGTTATTGTTGTTTAGCAGGCTGGGGCTGGGTTCTAACCCACCAGCCTTGGTGTATGTGGCCGGCTCATCACTGAGCTACGGACACTGAGCCAAAAGCATGTTTTTTATTTCGAACTTTAAGGGGGTAAAAATATACATGAATATCTTTAGTAATGCTTAAGTCAGGGCACTTAATGTGCTCGTCATCCAGGTCATGCTCATTGTATTTCAAAGGTAGGTTTTTACCCCTCCTTTCTCTCCACTTCCTCTTCTTGATTTCCAATGACTTTTGCATCTCTTTGTGCCTGTGTGTGCCCATTGATTAACTCCCAATTATTAGAGCAGATATGTAAAGACATTATTTCATTTATTTTTTATGACTGAGTAGTACTGCATATATATGTGTGTGCACATATATGCATATATATTACATTTCTTAATTCACTCCATTAACAGATAGGCACTTAGGTTGATTCCACATCTTTACAACTGGGAATAGTGTTACAATAATTGTTAGTGTGCAGGTGTCTTTTTGACAAAATGACTTATTTTCCTTTGGGTAGAGACCCAGTAGTGGGATGACTAGGTTGAATGCTACATCTTCATCTATTTCCTTGAGGAATCTCCATTCTGTTTTCCATAAAGGTTGTACTAATTTGCAGTCTCACCAAGTGTGTAAGTGTTCCTTTCTCTCTGCATTGCCACCAGTATCCATTGTTTTTTACTTTTAATAATGGCCATTTTGACAAGGGTAAAGGTGGTTTCTCGTTGTAGTTTCAATTTAAATTTCCATGATGGGGAGGGATTAAAGATGGCGGCTGAGTAACAGCTTCCCTGTAACTGGGCCTGGCGAATCTGGGGAGACAAGACTCCAGACATCTCTTGCCGGTGGGATCTGCCTACAATCATCCCTTTGAGGACACAGAGAGCCAGCAA
>CAUYPK010059121.1:0-38936 GCA_963574355.1 Loris lydekkerianus | reverse complement strand
TTGTAGAGTCCACCGGCAGCTTGCTTGCTGTATTGTCTGACCTATAAAAGCTATGCATTAACCCTCGTCGTGGCTGCTCTCTCCTGCTCTCTCAGAAACTTGTGGAGATAGCCGGCCAGCCAGTCTAAATAAAGGCTCCTTATTGGCATTTTTTTTTTTTTTTTTTTTTTTTTTTGATACATATTCTTGAGCTGTAGCCCTGGGTAGAGTGCTGTGATGTCAGAGCTCACAGCAACCTCAAACTCTTGGGCTTAAGTGATTCTCTTGCCTCAGCCTCCCGAGTAGCTGGGACCATAGGCGCCCACCACAACGCCTGGCTATTTTTTTGTTGTAGTTTGGCCAGGGCCGGGTTTGAACCCGCCACCCTTGGTATATGGGGCTGGCACCCTACCCACTGAGCCACAGGCACCGCCCCTTATTGGCATTTTGAAGATTATTTGTCTGGTGGTCTTTTCTTGCCCCATAACAACTTGGGCTCAAGTGATCTGCTTGCCTCAGTTTTTCTTTTTTCTTTTTAAATTTTTTTGCAGTTTTTGGCTAGGGCTGGGTTTGACCCCTCCACCTCTGGCATATGGGGCTGGCACCCTACTCCTTTGAGCCACAAAGTGCTGCCCAGTTTTTCTATTTTTATTTTATTTATTTTATTTTTAATTTTTTTCCCCCTTTCCTTTCTTTTGAGACAAAGTCTCACTATGTTGCCCTTGGTAGAGTGCCAGGGCGTCACACTCACAACCACCTTACACTCTTGAGCTTAAGTGATTCTCTTGCCTCAGTCTCCCAAGTAGCTGGGACCACACTTGGCTATTTTGTTGTTGTTATTGTAGTTGTCATTGTTGTTTGGCAGGCCCAGGTCGGGTTCAAACCTGCCAGCTCTAGTGTATGTGGCTGGTGCCCTAGCCGCTGAGCTATAGGCACCGACTCAGGTTTCTATTTTTTAGGAGAGATGGGGGTCTTGCTTTTGCTTAGGCTGGTCTCCAACTCGTGAACTCAAGCAATCCACTAGCCTCGTCCTCCCAGAGTGCTGGGATTATAGGTGTGAGCTACCATGTGCACTGGCACAAAGACTCCCTTTTACAGCTGTGGTTGTGCCTGTCACTCCTAATTTCTTTTTTCTTTTTTTTTTTTTGGCCGGGGCTGGGTTTGAACCCGCCACCTCCGCCATATGGGGCCAGCGCCCTACTCCTTTGAGCCATAGGCACCGGCCATTCCTAATTTCTACCGCTTTTGGTTCACTTCCTCCCCTCACTAGAGTCTCACTGTGTTACCTTCTGTAGAGTGCATGGACATCACAGCTCACAGCAACCAAACGCTTGGACTTAAGCGAACCTCTTGCCTCCTGAATAGCTGGGATTACAGGTGCCTGCCACAACGCCCAGCTATTTTTTTTTTTTTTTAGAGATGAGGTATTGCTCTGGCTCAGGCTGGTCACCACGTTCAGGCAATCCACCCTCTTTTGCCTCTCAGATTGTTAGGATTACAGGTGTGAGCCTGGCCTGGTTCGCTCCCTTTAATGGCTCTTAATTGTTACACATTACTTGTCACCAGGGTTACTTGCAATCTCTTCTCCTCTACTAGATTGTAAGAGGGGAAGAGCTGTGTCTTATTTACCTTACTTTTTCTGAGGGCAGGAACTGCTAGACAAGTGAATGGAGACTCATTTAGGCCACCTACTTGGCTGTCTCTTTGCTCTGAGTTTACTTCCCTGTGCAGGAGTGGAGGGCTGTTTGTGGGGGTCCAGTACTTAAAACAATGTATCTTTTTGTTGTTGTTGTTGTTGCAGTTTTTGGCCAGGGCTGGGTTTGAACCCACCTCCAACTCCTGGGCTCAAACAATTCTCCTGCCTCTGCTTCCGAAGTAGCTGGGACTACAGGCACCTGCCACAACACCTGGCCATTTTTTGGTTGCAGCCGTCATTGTTGTTTGACGGGCCAGGGCTGGATTCGAACCCTTCGGCTCAGGTGTATGTGGCTGGTGCCTCAGCCACTTGAGCCACAGGCGCCAGCCAATACAATGTATCTTATGCCTCAGCACCTAAAGCGGAGTTCTAGATACATCTAGATTTCTCCTTTCTCCTCTGCTATCACCCTTCTGTGGCTGCTCGTCTCTCTGGTAAGCCAAATAGCTCAGTGTGGAGTGTTGATGGAATCGTGCCATGCGCCAAGTGATTCTGACGTCCAAGTTGTTTAAGGTGATTGCTAACCAGCAGACCACACTATCCCGGTTCCAGGCGTTGGTGCAACCGGCACTTCCCGAAATCTTTGTAAGGTCGCTAGGGCAGGAACCCCAATACTACTTTTGAGCAGGTGATTTGCCTAAGGCAGTGATTCTCAAACCTTCCTAATGCCGCGACCTTTTAATACAGTTCTTGTGGGTCGCGACCCAGAAGTTGAGAACCGCTGGCTAAGGTCTTCAGCTGAAAGCAGAATAGCACGGTGAATGTGAGAAAACCTACGTTTATTGAGGACCAGAATAACCCAGAAGGAGGCACAAGGTGCCTGAAGGGTCATGAGGACTCTTTGACACGGCAGTGCTGCATAGAGCATCGGAGGTGCAGCGGGTGCCATCTAGAGAGGAGGAAGATGTGCCTAACAGCAACTTGGCAATCGAGCTGCAAAGAGAGTATGCAAAGCACGGACAGCAAGGAAAGAGGAAGTGGCGCCTTTGTTTCCCCGCCCACCCCCCTACAATGGCCTTCTTTCTCCACCGCACATTGATGGGAGAACGGCTGTGCTTGCAGGTAGGAAGAAAAGGCAGGGCTGGCAGGCGCTCGAGGAAGCCGTGGTAGGGGGTGTGGGCGCCGGCAAGGCGTGCGTGCGTGCGTGCTTACGTGTGTAAGTGAGGCTTACGGATGTCGCGCGCAGGCCGGATGTCCGGGCCGGCTGAGCCGGGGCCGCGGGCGAGATGGCGGAAGGTGGAGGCTGTTGTGAGCGACCGGATGCAGAGACTCAGAAGTCTGAGCTCGGGGCCTTGATGAGGACAACGCTCCAACGGGGAGCGCAGTGGTGAGCAGCGAGCCGGCTATTCCGACGCGCAGAGCCGGGGGTGGGGGTGGAGGCTCTGGTCCTGAGGTTAGGCCCCCTTTTCCTCACTTTGGGTAGGGGCCGACGGAGGCCGATGTCTGGTGACCCTGAGTGGCTTGACACCTGCCCCTCAGGAGAGGAACCTCCGGATCAGCTCTGGGAAAGCACCGATGGAGCTGGAGACCATTCAAACCCATTCAGAGCCCCAGGAGTCAGGACCGGCGAGGGCTAGGGCTGCAGGACATGGAGGAGAGTGAGGGTGAGGGGAGCCCTTTACAATTGAGGTCTAGATTGGTGATTTAGGGGGAAGATGTCCACACCTCACAAATTTCACTTCCTTACTGTTAAAAAGCAGGTTAGCAATATTTAGCTTACCGCCTGTACTGGGTTTAAATGAAGATCAGAAGTAGATACTTCTAAGTTGTAAACTGCAGAACAGGTGTCGAGGTCAGAAGGTGAATAAATGTGTGAAAGCCCCAGATTATTTTGGTAGCGAGTGTCAAAAATATTTGTGGCAAAAGTATTTCAAGAGCGGGAGTGCGGTGTCTGTGGCTCAAAGGAGTAGGGCGCTGGCCCCATATGCCGGAGGTGGTGGGTTCAACCCCAGCCCCAGCCAAAACTGGCCAAAAAAAAAAGGAGTGGGAGAGGATAGCCTAGATCCTGGAGTTAGAAGATTTAAAAGTACAGGATTTGGAAAAGCAAGAATGAGATGTGAGGTTTTTTTTTTTAGAGACAGTCTCACTTTATCTCCCTCTGTAGAGAGCTGTGGCATCACAGCTCACAGCAACCTCCAACTCCTGGTCTTAGGCGATTCTCTTGTCTCAGCCTCCCGGGTAGCTGGGACTATAGGTGCCTGCCGAAACACCTGGCTATCTTTTTGTTGCAGTTTGGCTGGGGCTGGTTTTGAACCTGCCACCCTCGGTATATGGGGCCAGCACCCTACTCACTGGGCCACAGGCGCTGCTCAACTTTTTTTTTTTTTTTTTGACTGGGGCTGGGTTTGAACCCACTGCCTCCAGCATAGGGGGCTGGTGCCTTACTTCTTTGAGCCACAGGCACCACCCAACATTTTTTTTTTTTTTTTTTCCGGGACAGAGTATGACTATGTTGCCCAGGCTGGTCTTAAGCTCCTGGGCTCAAGTGATCCTCCTGTCTATGCCTCTTGAGTCGCTGGGATATGCAGGTGTGAGCCATTGTGCCTGGCTAGAAACTCACAACCTCATTTTCTGCTACAGTATTTTTGTCTCTCTCTAGGTATCTTATTGACAGCCGATGGTTCAAGCAGTGGAAGAAGTATGTGGGCTTTGACAGCTGGGATGTGTACAATGTGGGTGAACATAACCTGTTTCCTGGCCCTATAGACAACTCTGGACTCTTTTCAGGTGCAGTAAATGTTGCTTTTATAGCTAAATGTTCACCTTGGTAGTGGTTACAGGTCATGTGTATCCACATGGGGATTGTGAGCCTGACTTTACTAGCATCAGGAAATAGAAACCAGTATACTCAACTTGTATCTATGGCAGAAGACCTTGTAGATATTTGGGGAACAGTTCAATTGCTTTTTTTCTGGGTGGTGCCTGTGGCTCAAGGAGTGGGGCGCTGGCCCCATATGCGGGGGGTGGCGGGTTCAGACCTGGCCCTGGCCAAAACTACAAAAAAAAAAAAAAAAAAGAAAAAAAGAAAAAAATTGCTTTTTTTCTAAACTTAAATGCTTCTGACAAGAGCATGTTTCTTTTTCTCTTTCTTTTCTTTTTTTAAACTTCATTTTAATTTTATAATACCAGCATTTTTTTTTTTTTGTGGTTTTTTTGGCCTGGGCGGGGTTTGAACCTGCCACCTCCTGTATATGGGGAGAGCACCCTATTCCTTTGAGCCACAAGCTCTGCCCTTTTTTTTTCTTTTGAGACAGAGTCATTATGATGCCCTTGGTAGAGTGTGGTGGTGTGTTAGCTCACAGTGATCTCAAAACTCATGGGCATAAGTGATTCTCTTGCCTAAGCCTCCCGAGTAGCTGGGACTACAGGCTCCTGCCAAAAAGCCTGTCTATTTTTTTTGTTGCAGTTGTCACTGATGCTTTTTTTTTTTTTTTTTGCCAGGTGTATGTTTGAACCTGACACCTCTGGCATATGGGGCCGGTGCCCTACCCCTTTGAGCCACAGGCGCTGCCCTTTTTATTTTTATTTTTTAGAGACGGTCTCACTCACTCTGTTGCCCTCGGTAGAGTGCTCTGGCATCACAGCTCACAGCAACCTCCAGCTCTTGGGCTCAGGCAATTCTCTTGCCTCAGCCTCTCGAGTAGCTGGGACCACAAGCGCTTGTCACAACACCCGGCTATTTTTTGTCGCCCTGGGTAGAGTGCCATGGCGTCACAACTCAAACTCTTGGGCTTAAGTGATCTCTTGCCTCAGTCTCCCAAGTAGCTGGGACTATAGGTGCCCCCCCCAACACCGGGCTATTTTTTGGTTATAGTTGTTGTCGTTGTTTGGCAGGCTTGGGCTGGATTCGAACCCGGCAGCTCCAGTGTATGTGGCTGGTGCCCTAGCTGCTGTGCTACAGGCGCTGAGCCTCTGTTTTAAATTTTAAACAAAATTTCGGAATAGGTAATATGAGAATTCATGTGGTAGAAATTTGAAAACGTACAAAAGGATTATATGTTGAAAGTAGACCCACTACCCAGTTCTTATCTCCAGCTTCTATCAATACTTACAGTTTCTTAGGCTTCCATGTAGAGGCATATTTAAGCAAAGATGTTTATGTTTTTTCTGTAGTTTTTAAAAACACAAATAGCACATGTAGTATGTATGCCCCATCCTGATCTGTCGCTTGTGTCCTGTGTCTCAGAGGAGGTCTGTGCAGAGCCGACCCTCATGCTTTTTTATGGTCAGAGAATATCTAGTTGCTTAAATGTACAGGGTGTGCAGGTAGTTTCCCAGTCTTTGGGTTTTACAGACAAGGCTGCAAGGTACAGGTTTGTCCATATGTGGGAGTCTACTGGCTTCCTAGAAATGGATTTACATTTGTAACTTGGGTGGATTTTGCCAAATTGCCCTCCACCAGCAATGTATGTGACTCTTGCTGCCTGCAGCCTTACCAGAGCCACTGTGCTATCCAGAACCCTTAGATCTTTTGCCATTTGGGGGGAGGTGGCATCTTAGCATATTTTTAGTGGACATTTCTCTGAGTAGAAGTGAGCTTCAACAGTTACTCACATGTTTAGGAAGATAAACTCAATTTCATTTAAATGTTTTGCTGTTGGCAATTACTTTCAGAGTCTGTAGGGAAGGACCAGCTTTATTGTTATTTTCAATCTGTCTCAGACCAATATTTTTGTAAAATACAATAAAAGAGAATCACTAGCAAAATGGAATAAAAGTCCCAAAGATAAATAAAACACAAACCTCAATTTTTTATTACTACGCTTGACAGATACAGAATTACTCTATTTACTCATCACAGCTCCATGTTTTTTGTTTCTGGACTTAACTCACCCAGAGCATTAAGACTTTGAGCGATGTTGCTGTGAAGGACTCCTTGCTCATCTCTTTTCTCCCATTGCTGCCCTGCTTGGGAGTGGGGAGACTGAACACAGAACTTTATATCTTAGGTTTCACAATCATTATATTTCAGGATGTTCGCATTCCCTTAGACTAGTGTATCTCTGATGGTGTGGTACAGATTCCAAAGGGCGCCGTTTCTAAGGGCAGGGGTCCTGCACAGAGCAGGGATGCTGGTGTTGTGCTTTTCACTAATGAAGACCGTTAGCTTGTGTGGGAGGCTCGGAGGATGAGCTCTCCATGTTAGTGAAATTTGCCGAGTGGGCCTTTTTGATCCAGGACCCTAGGCCCCCTGCTGCCTGTAGGGAAGGATGGGAAATGTGCCCCCAGGTAAAGTAGGAGCTAAGGGAAGTCGTGATCAGGAGCTTCTTGGTGACTTTGTGGGAATTTGACTTGGGAACGCGGTTCTTGCTTCCGGTTCACTGAGTTCAGTGACTGTGAGTGATTTAGACACAGACATGGGCCCAGTCTTCTCTGTTCAGCTTTAAGTTTTACCTTTGCATGAAGACTTCATTGTGTTATCTTTAAGTACGTTTAAAGTCATTTTGCCAGCCCAAGCTCTGTCTAGCTATTCGTAATGCTCTTTCTTGTAATGACTTGATATCATTAGAAGTCAGGTGCCCCAGGGTCAGCTCTTCAGTAGATGTTTTAGCTTCCATATATGATTATTAAATGAAATCATACTGAGATTTTTCTCCTTTATTTTTTTTCTATTCATTGTCATATGGGACATGGAGATGACAGGTCATCATGGTGCAGAAAGAAATGCCCTTCAGTTAACTGCCTTCTTAGGGTGACCACCTCTCTGTTAAAGCCTGGACAGGATGGATTGTTGAACCAGGAGTTCGGGTTATAGAATAATGGTATTAAGATCATAGGCTCACCACTTAACTCTGCGCATACTGACACTCGATCTTGGCAAGTTGGCTGACCTCATTTCCCTCACCCGGGGTGATTTATCTGGCATTCCCTTTAGTGATTTATCTGGCAGGGAGAGTTGGGATTTATCTGGCAGTGTTGCTGGGTGGGCCAGGGGCTCTGTGGTGACCTGTCCCCTAACTAAGCTGGGTGGGTATCTGTAGCTACTCGGGGTATGTGCCTGGTGAGGTAATGCCGGACAGCCAGCACCCAGAGTGGACATGCTCAGAGACAGACCTGGCTTTCTTCCTAGTCCCTACATCTGCAGCTAAAGAATCACTGAAAATGTGAATGAAAAGTTCCTCTCTCCTGACTTGTGGTCCAGAACTCAGACTCTGGAACTGAATGACCCAGGCTTGAATCGCAGCTGTGCCCTTGCAGACTGAGGGGCGTTGGGCAGCCTCCCTCCACTTTCTCATGTGTGGAGTGGGAATATTAAGAGTAATCTACCTTGGATTATGAGCATGTAGAGGTGTAGTTCTCTGCTTGCCTTTCCCAGGCTTCCTATGTATGTTTTTCAGTCAGCAAGTTTATCAAATGCCCTCTACATCCCAGACGCTCTTCCAGGTGCTGGGCCCACGAATCAAACATGATTGCTGCTATTCTAGAGCTTATGGTCTAGTGTAGGTTGGCAAGCTTTACCATAAAGGGCTAGATAGTAAACATTTTAAGTTTGGTGGATCAAGCTGTCTTCCATCACAGCTACGCAATTCTTGCATCATATTGTGAAAGTAGTTGGAATGAGTGAATGTGTGATCATGGCTGTACTCCAGTAAAAACTTTATAAGTTGAGAGGTCAGATTTGGCCCATGGGCTATAATTTGCAGACCTGTGGCCTAGCGAGAAGACAGATGTTAAACAGTCACAAATAATTATGCTGTTACCGATTGTGATAGTTGCTATGGGGGAACATACAGGATTCTGTGAGAGGAAGGATCAGAGACGGTAGCTTTGAGGAGTGATGCTGAAAACAAATGGAGGAGGTGGTGGCCAGAGGGAGGGGGAGGAAGGGAGCACCTGGCATAGGGGAGGCTCTGAGGGGCATGGATACTGGCCTGCCTGACTCAGAATCACAGCCTGCAGCTTTTCTTTGCTTCAAAAAAATAATTTCTTTCCTCTATGTAATTTACGCCAACCCCCCCCCCCAATATTCCTAATACTGAGAGATAAGCTATGTTAATGTATTAACACATTTTGTTCTTTATACCTTTGCTATCTTCTTTCTTCATTCCGTTGTTTCATTATATTAGTATTATTTGTCAGTATCTAAGAATTTAGAAGTTAGGGAAGATTGCAATTATTTTGTTATTAGGTGTAAAATTGTTTACTCCTTAGAATTCGAATTTGCTTTTTGATACTGTTTACTCTTTCTGTCTTTTAAAATGACATTATTTTCTTTTCTTATTTGGCTGGATAAAGATTCACACAGCCTTCGAAAAAGTTTCAGAAAAAATCTGTTTTCCTCTTGACTACATCTCATGTTGTCCTCTGACTCCCAACCCCAATTTTACATTTCCTTTAAGGAGTCTTCCATAGAGATTTTACAGGAAAGGACTTGTGTGTTTGCATTCTAGAGTATTTCAAGGGTGCCTCAAAAGTAGAGGGGTTCTCCGGAACAATTTTGAAATTTAGTTCTTCAGTTCTGATAATTCTGTTTCCCAGGAGACTCCATCCTGGAGAGTCAGTTTTCTGGAGTGGCTGGGGGTATACTCTGGAGCCGGCTTGTCAGTTCAGACCCTGTTATTGTGAATGTGGTTGCAGTAAGTCAATGAGCAGTCATGGGTGTGTTCCAGTGGAATTCTATTGACAAAAATAGTTGGTGGGTCATTACTGCTTATCAGTTCCATACTTGTCTTTTAATTATTATTATTATTTTTTTTAGAATAAAGGTCTTGCTCTCAGTCATAGCTTGTGCAACTTTGAACTCCTAGGCTCAAGTGATTCTACTGCCTCAGCCTCCTGAGTGGCTAGGTCTATAAGTGCACACCACCACACCTGGCTAATTTTTAAATTTTTTTGTAGAGATGGGGTCTCACTGTGTTGCCTAGGCTGGTCTCAAACTGTTGGCATCAAGTGATCCTCCTGCCTCAGTCTCCCAAAGTGCTGGGATTACAGACTTGAGCCACTATGCTTGGCCTAGTTCTATGATTCATTAGTGATGTGAACTTGAATAGTTCTTACCTGTTCAGATTTCTGATCTTTAAAATAAGGGTAATAATGACATCTACCTCATAGGGTTATGATGAAGATTAAAACGAGTGAAATACTCCAAGTCCTCAGAACAGTGACTGTACATAGTAAATGCTATTTATGAGTTGTCTATTTTTAATTCCTCCTCAACCACCCTTGATTCCTGGCAGGTGACTCCTGACTCATCCTGAGATTTTGGACTACATTGCTTCATTTTTGCTTCACTTTCTCCATAGGATTGTAGGAATGACTTTTGTCATCAGAGATTGGGAACACTAGTCCTTTGGAAAATTAGTCCTTTATGTTCTTTTTATACCTTGAAAAACATACTTAGTAAGCAAAGTGTCCTTTTGAACATAGACCTACAAATGTGATTTTAGCAGCAACAATCACCTCCCACGTTGTCTATTTTAATTCATAGACTAAATTAATGGCTGACTCCGTTCATTTAGAAATCCTTACATCTCATCTTTGGCTTAAGAAATTAAGTCCCTTCTCTGCTTTGTACAAACGTGAACGCCAGGCAGAGTGCCCTGGGATGCAGGTGGGTACATCCAGGTGGGCCACCTTGGGGAGGTTTGGGGCAAGGGACTTGGGATTTTTTTATCTGCAGCTGTGGTCTAGCTGTTCTCCAAGGCTCCTTCCCAGTCCCCGTGGTTTTGTTTTAAGCTCCCCCGTAGTCTTGTCTTGTTCTCATTGGTTTTTACAGACCCTGTAATGCCATTGTTTGGATCATTTCCTCCTTCTGGGCTAGGATCTGCCTCTATCTCTTCCCCCCTACTCTCCCTCCCCCAACCAAGGAAGAAATTCTAACTTGTTTTTCTTAGAAATTGCCTTTTTTTTTGTGTGTGTGTGCCCTCAGTAGAGTGCTCTGGCGTCATAGCTCACAGCAACTTCAAACTCTTGGACTCAAGTGATTCTCTTACCTCAGCCTCCCGAGTAGCTGTGACTATAGGGCACCAGCCACCATGCCCAGATATTTTTAGAGATGGAGGTCTCACTCTGGCTCAGGCTGGTCTGGAGCCTGTGAGTTCAGGCCATCCACCTTCCTCGGCCTCCCAGAGTGATGGGATTATAGGAGTGAGCCATTGCGCCTGGCCCTACAAATTGCTTTTTAAAAAGAAATGTTTTTTCTATTCCCATCTTATGCATTTATGATTCATCCTTCCTGGGATTTTGTTGTTGTTATTTGTTTTGTGTTCTGGTAGCACCCTTGGCAGTCATAGAATTGCTTTCAGAAGGGCTTTGAAGAGCTACCATTATAGCCGTCTTGTTGGAACTTGTCCCAGCTCCATTGCTATTTTTAATAAAGTTGGCTGCATTGTTTCTCAAAGGTTACCACATTTTTTACTGATGGAAATAAGAACTCCGGTTTCTTGTTCTCCCACCCTGTGATTTATGCCCATAGACACGTTCTTTGTTCAGCATCTGGTCATGAAACAGTTATTTTCCAGTAACACCCCCACCCCATTGCTTTTGTGTCACTGTGCTGGGTGCCAGCTGTGGAAGTGCGCTCTGGGGTCTCTGATATACTTGCTCGTCACGTGGTGCTGACCATATCCCCAGTTTTTCTGCATTCACTGCGCCACCCTGAGGAGTAGGCAGGTTGGGGATCAGCACCCCAGCCTCTTAGCCCGAGAGCAGAGCCCAAAGAAGGGGAAGTGGTAAAATCAAAGGCAGTTCATACTGTGAAGGAAAAATGGCCACGTCCACCTCTAGGGGCGTGCTGCAGGCCTTCAGTGGCCGGTCTGCAAGTTGTCAGTGTACTAAACTTCTGTTACATGTTCATTAAACTTATTAATTTAATACAACTATTTTTGTGTTTATAGTACAAAACTCAAAGAGTTGAGAATATATAAAGAAAAGCCAGGTGTAGTGGCACATGCCTGTAGTCCCAGCTTCTTGGGAAACTGAGGGAAGAAGAGAGGATTGCTTGAGCCCAAGAGTCTGAGGTTGCCGTGAGCTATGATACCACAGCACTCTACCAAAGGTGACAGAGTGAGACTCTGTCTCAAAAAAAACAAAACAAAACACCATCCTGGCTCCAGAGACAGAAGCTGCCCCAGGGGATGATATCGGGCCTGCCCTGCGTCCTCTTGAACATTTTCATGAAAGGGAAAGTCAATTTCTGTCTCCTTTGAGTCACACTTTCATTATTTAGGTCTGTAACTGTCTTCCTCTCTTTCCCACCTGTGTGAGTATATACGCAGAATAAGGACAGAGTCGCTGGGTTGAGGGGCATGGTCACTTAAACCTTCAGTGCTACTGCCTGATTCATCTTTAAGCAGTTATCCTCAGTTCAGGAAACATTTGCTTTCCTATCTATGTCCTTTTATCATGAAAACATTTACATTTACCATGTTTATTTAAAATTTTTTTTTATTATTTTAAATAAAATTATTTATTTATTTTCGATTTTTTTTTGAGACAGAGTCTCACTTTGTCACCCTCGGTAGGGTGCCCTGGCGTCATAGATTACAGCAACCTCCAACTCTTGGGCTCAAGTGATTCTCTTGCCTCAGCCTCCCTAGTAGGTGGGATTGCAGATGCCCACCACAACACCCGGCTGTTTTTAGAGATGGGGTCTCGCTCTGGCTCAAGCTGTTCTCCAACCTGTGAGCTCAGGCAATCCACCCGCCTCAGCCTCCCAGAACGCTGGGATTACAGGTGTGAGCCACTGTGCCCAGCCTTATATTTAACATATTTAATCTCCAAGTCTGTTAAAGATGCATGAAGATTCATGTTGCCAATGGAAAATGCTAGCATGTGAAGCAAGAGTTTGGTTCCAGATGTCAGTGTCAGTGACATTCTGTATCCATGGAAACCAGTTCTAAGCGTGTGTGTCTATAAACAGGGAAGGAGAGGGGGGAAGTGGTGGAAGGTGCCACCTGTGCCTCGCTAAGCGTGTAGGGAGAGCACTGACATGCACACGGGAGCTGCTCAGAGAGCCTGTAGGGGGAGCACTGACATGCACACGGGAGCTGCTCAGAGAGCCTGGGCTGCCCATCCTCACAGCTCCCCACCCATCCAGCAGGCATGGGGGGCTGCTTTGTGTCAGCCAATAGGACAAGGTTAGACACGCTCTTTCTCCCGTGAGGGGCTTGGGCAGATATAATAATTATATAAATAACTATTGGAACAGAGGAGGGAGGTATATGGGATGCTGTGAGTGGGAATGGAGATTGGGGAGGGAGTACTTTCTTTTCCTATTGCTGCTGTAAAAATTCTCTCCAAACTTAGCTTAAAAAGACGGAAATAGGGCCAGCCACTGTGACTAATTCCTGTAATCCTAACACTCTGGGAGGCTGAGGCAGGAGGATCACCTGAGCAACAGTGAGACCCCATTTCTACTAAAAATAGAAAACTAACATGGCCTTGTCGTGGGCACCTGTAATCCCAGCTACTGGGGAGATTTGAGGCAAGAGGATCGCCTAAGCCCAAGAGTTTGAGGGTACTGTGAGCTATGAGGCCATGGCACTCTGCCCAGGGGCGACAGAGGGAGACTCTGGCTCAAAAAAAAAAAAAAAAAAAAAAACAGACACAAATATATTATCTTACAGTTCTAAAGAATCAAGGCTCCAGGAGAGAATCCAGTTTCCAGGGGCTCCCTGTACTCCTTGACTCCTAAACCCTTGCTCTGGGCTCAAGGCTGGCAGCATGGCCTTCAGTCTCCCTGTCTGACCCTCCTGTGTCCCTGTCACATACGTGTGACAGTATAAACAGAACACATGGTGCCCCCCACACCATCGCTCAGCTTAGCAACACAACTTTACCTTCCTCTCCCCCTTCTCCAGTGGATTGTTTGAAACAAATCTCAGAAATCATCTGATTCATGTGAAAATGTTTCAGAACAGACAGATGTTTTGAGCAGTCTAGCTCTGAGGGGAAGTGAGAAGGCAGGGCGGCTGGGGTGGGGGCAAGTGCGTGTGCAGTGAAGTCTGACGGCAGGGATCTGGTGGAGGAGGGGAGATTGGCTTCGGACAGGAGGGACGTCTCCATCAGTAGTGAGAGAGAGGTGTGTGGATTCGTGTGAGTAGGAAGTTAAGGGAGTCCCTGTGTGCTGAGTAGGGTGCTGAGAGACAGGGGTAAAGAGGCTGGTGAAAGCTGGAAATAGTCACTGTGGCGAGGAGCATGAGTGTCGAGGCCTCCTGGAATTCGTGAGTCCGGTGACTCTAGTCCAGCTTGGCTGTTGGCTTTTTCCCCCTCTAGCATTTCACATAGGTCTGGGTGTGTTTAGAGAGGTGGGCATTTGGTTCTTGCTGTCTGGGCTTTTTGTCAGGTGTCGTGGTCAAAGGACAAGGCAGTGGGTACAGAGAAAAGCGTTGGTACCAGGCCCGGGAGCTGGACAGGAAGGGAGCAGCGTGGACGTCCTGGCAGTGACGGCACGCTCAAAGAAGCCTGCCGCGACACTGCCTGTGGGGCACAGGGAGGAAAAATCAAGAAGCCACAGTGGGCCCAGCTGAGCCTGGGTGAACTGTGGGCAGCTGCAGGTGAGGCTGCTGAGTGGTGACTCTGGGAGTGGGGAGCCGAAGTGGAGTAGACTAAGACAGTTGGAAAATAGGACCTTGGGTTGCTGCGAGAGCAAGTGTGGGCTGACTCGTGTGGTGGATGTCGAAGCCACCCAGCAGAGCGGCAGGGCTGCAGTGCGACAGTAGGTCTTCCATGGAGGGTGCAACTGGGGCTTGGGGCGAGGAAGGTGTGTGCAGTGCCGTGGGCCTCGGAAAGGCAGGTGTTTTGACAAGAAAGTGAACATGGAATAAGTACCAGGGATCAGGTCCAGCCACCTTCTCCTCCTGACCCTTCTGGACCCGGGACGATGAGCAGGCTTGACTAAGAGTGGTGAGGAAGTGCTGAGCTCAGGGAAGAGCCGGGTCTCCCTGGAGACACAGGGAACTCACGGTCTTCCTTCCTGTGCTCCGGGCCCCTGCCTGTCTCTAGGGTGTTGCTGGTGAACATGGGTCCCTGGGTCACTGTCCCCACCTCTACCTCCAGGATCCCCTCCCCAAATGGGAAATGGTGACATAGACAGAGGAAAGTGGACTCTGCCTAGGAATTTCCAAATAGCAAAAATCATGGACTAACTTGAATGTGTTCCTACCCTGTAAGGAAAGATTTAGTACAGTCTCTCTCCATGTGCTATACTTTTGTATCTGATGTTCCTCTCGGGCTCTAAGCCTTATTTTCTAATTTAGTTTGAAAAATGGCTATGGGCATATTTAATATGCATTATTTACATTGATTTATGATTGAAATATAATTTTATTGGACTTGTTTAGTAATTTTTGTCTGTATCATAAAATCCTACAGTAATTTGATGTTTTTTTCAAAACTTCAGCCTTGCATTTGGAGTCATGTCCCTACTCCCCACCCCCAGTAAGTGGTGGAACTAGGATCTGAACCCAGGAGTCAGGTCTGAGAGCCCCTGGTCTTAACCAAATGCACTGCATAGAAGTCCAACTGGTTAGACCATCTGCTGAGCCCTACTAATGGGAACGAGGTAAAGGAGTTTATTAGTTTGGCAGAACAGTATAAAGGAATTAGAAAATGGAAACAAAGGATGTTGTGATCAGGTGAGGCCCACGCACCAGCTTTCTACTGTGGTTCTGTTTGCTGTGAGTTGGGTCCCTTTGCATTTAATGTTCGCTTGATGACTTGTGGCCATCTGGATGGGTTCTCAGCTTCCCTTTTGGCCATTTCTTCCCATGAGATAAGATGCTAATTACCGTATATACTCGAGTATAAGCCGAGTTTTTTCCGGCACAAAATTTGTGCTGAAAAACCCGAACTTGGCTTATACTCGGGTCATACAGGTTATTTGATTCGGGTCATACAGGTTATTTGATTCGGTGCACGCACCGAATCAAATGCACGTAGTCTCCAGTTGTCTTCTGCCATCTGCTTGAGGGGGGTGGTGCTTCAGCTCAGTCCACAAGTCGCTGCTGAGCTGAAGAGGTAGGCTTGATTACCTGTTAAGCTCTGGTTTTCTGCACTTTAAAGTTTTAAAGTTGTTGTTGCTAGTTTATAGTTTTTCTTTAGCAATAAATATTGAAAAGCATTTAACCTACTGATTCCTCAATTATTGTAATTGTTTTGGGTATATATTTTTATTTTAGAAATTTACTAGTGGCTGCTGCATTTTCCACGGCAGCTTATACTCGAGTCACTAAGTTTTTCCCAGTATTTAGAGTAAGATTAAGGGGGTCGGTTTATACTCGAGTATATACGGTAGTAACCCATAAAAAATTTTGATCTTAGCCTTCCATCTCAGGTTGAGTTCCCTCTAATGTTTCCCATCGCTGCTAGAATTAGGGCACATTTCCCTAAAATCACCAGGAGGCCCTCTCCACCTTTGCCATCAGCTGGCTCTCCCTCTGCTCTCACCCTCCTGGAGAGGCCCTGTCAGAACTCTGCCCACCTGCTGCTCCTGCAGAAGGCCTTTCACACGGTCTCTACAGGTGACACGTTCCTCACCAGGTCTCACCCACCCTGGGGACGCTCTCTAGGCCCCTACATGCTGCTCCTCGGTATCATCACGGTTGCCGTTTCACCTTTGCTTTTGCTGTTATGGGAATAACTTCTGTGTCCATATGCCATAAACTCACAAGGGCAGACACTAAATAAATATTTTTTAATTAAGTAAATAATCATAACTTCATCTTTGAGAGCTTGGTACACACTTTCACATACCAACCTTTGAAGAGCATTTAATAAACTAAAATGTCCATTGAGAAACTCCAAGAAGGGGCCTAACAAGGTTAGTCTGACCTCATACAAATTTGATCTTTGAGCCACTTTTTAAATATGTGACTTATTCCACACATAAAGCATTCCAGGGAAAACATATTAGAAAATGCTTTATGAAATCAGGGTATCAGAAAAAAGGTGATACTTTCCTAAGACATTAACTTGATTCCCTGAAGTATTCTAGATAAATGATATTTATCTAAAAACAATAATGTTTGTCCTTCAGTTTCTGATGAGGTATTTTTATTTACTTTTCTTATCTTATTACAATGGCTGGCATTTTTTTAGACAATATTAAATAGTAACAATAATAAAAATCCTTATTTTGTTTTCTTGCACATTATTCTAATACTTGACTTTTAATCAAGTATACTGCATATTAAGTCTATAGACAACAGTATCTTGTAGCTTAAAATAGATACACTCTACCAAGTATCTTCTTACTCTTAGATAACACAAGGAGTTTATATTTTAATTTACAAGGCTATTACATTTTATTAAACATATTCTAACTTTTATTAAAATGTTTTTTCCTTTAACATTTTCATAATTGTAAACAACTTTTATCACTGTCAGGCTAAGTGCTAAATGCTATATCTCTTTTAATTTCTGCATAATAATATAAGTTAAGTAAACGTTTTCATGTTTCTTTTCCATGTGACGAAACATGTTTAAGTAGTTCAGTATCTATTGGATGGTAAGGTCAGAATATGAAGAAATTACAACCGACCCCAGAACAGATGTGGCTTCCACAGGAATATTATAAATTAGATTATATATGAAAATTTGATATCAGATTATAAAATATTTAGAAAATAAATTGAATATATTTTCATGACTTGGAAATGTTCTGTGACAGTTTATAATTCATAACATTTTTCATTTGTTTGTGATGAAACAGAAACAACCTGTGGGGGGGGGGGAGGTGAATCCTTAATAGTTATTTTACTTATTTATTTATTTATGTTGTGCCTTTTGACTTTTCCTGAGATAATTTTGGCAATTTATATTTTTCTAGTAAATTATTCTTTTTCCATGAAATAATTTTTTCATTAACAAAGTTGCATGCTGCAGTCTATTTTTCAATATTTATAATAACAACTTTTAAAAATACATAAGTTGAAAGAATGATGAAAACATTCCCACCAACTTAATTCACAAGTGAATATTTTGCATTTTTATCTAAATAATTTGCAGATATCATGTGGCTTCATCAATGAACACTTTAGCATACATAAAAAGGGGACATATTTCAGTATAGGAACAAGTCATAAGAAAATTACCAATAATCCTAGCATCATGAAATACATGGTATATATTCAAATTTTCCATATGTTACTAATTATATCTTACAAGCTCTTTAAATAGTTGACTTACGTTCTAAACAATGTTTGTGTATTATATATGCATTTGGACAACGAAGTTCACAAACTCATTCTAGAAAAAGTTCTACACACCTCATCACTGAATATCACTGAGGTCACCTTTGAAGAACTCCCCTTGGCAAGCTACACACCAATACTAGTGCCTAATCCACCCTTCAGAGCAATTTTAGAACTCTTTCTGGAATGGACATCAGAGCTTTCATAATAAGAAGGTCTGAAAATTAAGTTCACAAACTCATCCTAGCAGGGGAGCAGTTCAAAGGTGCCCGTAGGGATGTTCAGCAAAGAGGGATATGGCATTTTTTCTAGGATAAATTGTCTGACCTCATAGAATGAAATATGTCTCCTCAATCTCTTTGATCTAGAACAGGTCACCACTGTCTCTTTATTTTCCACATGACATGTGTTTTCAAAGATATAAATTTTGCCTAATTTTCCATATTTTTAAATGTTCCACATTCTGGATTCATCTCAAGATTGTTGTTTAACTTTTCCATTCCCTGCATTTACAGTACACTTGAAGCTGGGTGTGAAGGCTTATTTAGACTCAGGTTCAGCATTGCTGGCAAGAACACTTCACATGCTTTGAGGCATCTCACACTGTAACCCGCAGGGAGGCAGGGGCTGTCTGCTTGTCCACTGTTAGTGATACAAAGTTTAATCATTTGTCAAAGTTCTTTTCTTCATTTTGAAGATAGAAAATAATCTGGGGAGAAAGATAATCTATGACACTGACATCTAATTATGATCCTTGCCTGAACTAATTATTTCAACTGGGGCTGTAGACAGAAGAAAGAGTTGCACACGAGGGAAGCATCTGAAATCTCTTTCTCATCTGTTGCTCCTTCAATGTATAATACGAGTATCTTTATGGACATAGATTTTTATGTATTTAATGTTTTTAAATAAAATATAGCCATTCTTGTTATTGCTCAAATACTCCTAAATTTAACTAGTAAGATTGATTTCCATCTGGCCTGTTACTTTTTTTTGTGACTTCCTATTAGCCTAGGGGCATTTCCTTGCTTTTCGGCACAAGATTCCTGGGCTCACCGTCTATTTTATATTTTATCTACTTTGAAGAGTAACTATCCTCAAGAACCTTTTTTTTTTTTTTAATATGGAATGTTGTCAGTAACCATAATCTGGATACAAAAGATACTCATTGCTACTAACAGGTCAGTGCTGATAGGTCTAATTGGCAGACGGTACAGGGAATAGATGCAGGCAGTCAACAGGCAGATAATCCACATAGGCGCAGATATTGCTCATGATAGAAGGATTTTCTGCATTATTTAGTATATGTAAATTATTTAAAATTCACTACATCAACATCATATTTACTGCACACACTGAATCAAAATTAAGACTACTTGATAGGTATTGCTTTATTTTTAAGAACATTTTCTGATAGGGGTGTGCAATAGAGTTCTATATTAAATGTAACTTGAAATAATTCAGGTGAATATGCAGTTAGGTTAATTGATTTGAATCTATTTTTTATCTAACTTTGCTTAGTTTTCCTTTTAAATGTGTATTCTATGATTCATAAAGCAAAATTAAACTAAATGGTTTCATTTCTATCCCCAGCACATTTTTTCTCCTTGTTTGTACAAAACATAGCCCAGTATTCTTACAGATTTGCACATTGCCTTGTGACTTCACGTGTGTCAGGAAATGAGCACCAAGGGGTCTTCCTTATTCCTTCTGAAGCCAGCTGATACTCCCTTGTGGAGTAAACCATAATTTGCTGAGTAGGCCAACTATTTCTGAATATTGGGATTGCTTCTGATATTCTGTTTGTAAAACTGCATGGCCTGGGATTAAGTTCATTTGTATTTGTGGAGCTGTACCTTCAAGTTAGATTTTTTTTTTTATTAAGTCTTTTGTACATAGATCATAAATACATTTATGCCCATTTCAGTGTGTTGGTTACTTGTACGAATTGAAGTGCTAACTTCATACTAATCAGCATAGCTTTCATCTCATTTACAGGACAGTTTCGTTGGGCCAAGAGTAAAGGTAGACGTAACTTAGTTAGGTACTGACAAATTATAAGTCCATATACAGTAGGACCTCTGTGAGTTGACCACCCAAAGGACTGTAGCAAACTGGTCAACATATGGAGGAGGCCAATGTAAGGAACGAGGCCTGCTGTTCTGAGATGTACAGGAGCATGTCTGGTCTATGAAAAGTAGTCAACTTAAGGAGGTGATCAGTGTAGAAAGCCGGAGGTTTCTACTAAGGAGGTTCTTCTGTAATATGAAAGTATTAGGATTCCTCTCATTTTGTTCTTATATTTTTTTATTATGTATTTTAAACATAGAATCTATTAGGGGAGAATCTCCATGTGGCTTCAATCTTCATTTCACTTCTACTGGCTAAAGTTCTCCATGTGAAGATTAATGAGCATTACTTTGATCCTTAAGTATTCTATTAACTATTGTTCATATTTATTAGAGAACATGTTTGTTTGCATGTATGAGGAGGCTTTTCATTTGCAGTGTTTTGAAACTTATTGAGCTTTGACCACATGATGAATGCTGGTGAATATTCCAAGGGCACCGGGAAAAACAGTGTGTCCTGTCCTGGGGTAGCAGAACTCAATACATTACAAGTACATCAAAGGTTGACTTCCTTATACGTATAGAGAAAGAGAAACGTGTCTTACCTACCTCCTGCTGTTCTCCCTCTACTCACCCACTCTCACCTTGTAACACTGTGTCACTGGGTAGAGAGCACATCGTGACCGAGTCTGCCTGTGTTTCCTTCCCCTTTCTTAAAAGTTGACTCATTCATATGAAGTACATCTTCTCATTCTGTTTTCTATTTTAATTTCAGATATTTTGAAACTTGTTGTATATTTCTTTGCTTTGCCTCCATTCTTTTTATCCTGATTCTCAGATTTTGAGGGCCTTGCCCTTAAAGTTCAGCAGCTCTGAGCCACGGGAGAGGAGTGAGAGGAGGTTACGTCTGAGGTCCAGCAGCGTGCCCTCAAAACTGGTAGGATTTACTTGAGAGCCTTGGTGTATCACAAATTTTCTTCTCTGGGCTTCTGTTTCCTGCCCCCATGACCTCCTTCCTGTCCCCTCCCTCACCTAGACCCCCTTATGTTGGAGAGACCAGGGCTGCAGTCTTCCCTATCAATACTCAGTCCTTACCGTCTACTGTCTGTTCAACATCTGCACTGTGGTACCCAACAGCGACACCACATAAAGGGGAAGAGCAAGAAAAAAAAACCTTTAGATCCTCCCAGGGGCTGTCCCCATGGCCACCGCTGTCTAAGTCCACAGCAATCCCACACTTCTCCCTGATGGAGCCCAAACCTGTACCCTCTCTGGCTTCTCTCTCTGACATCCCACATCTCATCTCTCCATAAAAAGTTCTTTATGTTTTGCACTGGGTTGAACTGTACTCCCCATAAAGATGTCTCTGGGTCCTAAACCATCGTTCCCCTGAGTATGATCTTATATGGAAACTGGGTCTTGAGGATAGGATCCAGTTAAGATGACGTCACAATGGGTTAGCGTCATCACTAACGACACTAACCATGGGCACCATCCCATGCCTGGAGCCCTTCTAAGGGAAGGAGAGGGAGATTTGGTCACAGAGACACGGAGACTACACAGAGGGAAAATGACCCTGGAAAGATGGGCACAGATTGGAGTGATGCAGTCACAAGCCACAGAGGCCAAGGATCAACAATAACCATCAAAAACAAAGAGAGGAGCCTGGCCCGCCCTCTCCCTTCCTGGGTCTGCTACTACCTGGCAGCCAGAGCACTCCTCCAACAAGCAGGTTAGGGCCTGGCCTTCCATCTCACCAGGAATAACAAAAGGCACGTGATAAGTTAGACCTCACCACACCTGAGACTCCACCTCCCACTGCTCTGCCATCCACACCTCCTCACCAGCCACCATCCTGCCCCAGCGCCTTTGAACTTCCCCTCCAGCTGCATCTTCCCCAGTTTCTCTGAGCACTCCCTCAGCCCCAAACCTTGTTCAAAAGACAGCTTCACGTGACAGCTGCTGGCTCCTCTTACAAACGGCACCTCCTCTCTACTCTCCCCCTTATCTTCTGCTTTATTTCTTCATATCACTGACCACTTTCTAACGTTTTTTATATTTTAACATTTATGTTTATTGTTTTTTGACACACACCCCCCTTACAATGCATGGTCCCCAATGCAGAGATTGTTTTCTACTCTGTTTCCTGCTGTGTCTATTACCCTAGAACAAGCACATGGTAGGTATTCGGTACAGACTGATGATGTGAAGAAACACTGTTAGATTTTATATTTTGACTTTGTCTGATCGTTCTTTCAGTTCAAAAGGTTAACACTTGTATTTATTGTCACTATTAGTACTTTTATCATAAATTTATTTTCTTTTTTTTTATTGTTGTTGGCGATTCATTGAGGATACAAAGAACCAGGTTACACTGTTGGCATTTGTTAGGTAAAGTTCCTCTTGTAATTGTGTTCTGCCCCCAAAGAAGTGTGTAACACACCATGACTCTCAACCTTACTCCCTCCTTCCCTCTCTCCGCTCCCCGTTCCCCCACCCCCTGCCATATACTAGCATCAATTGTCCTCATATCAGAATTGAGTACGTTGGATTCTTGCTTCTCCATTCTTGTGATGCTTTAATAAGAAGAGTGTGTTTCAACTCTAACAAGGTTAATACAGAAGATGTAAAGTCTCCATCTTTTTTAGTTGCTGAATAGTATTCCATGGTGTACATATAACACAGGTTGTTAATCCATTCCTGGGGTCAGTGGGCACTTAGGTTGCTTACACAATTTGGCAATTGTAAATTGAACTAGAATAAAACAGTCTAGTGCAAATGCCTTTATGATAAAATTATTTTTTTTTTCTTCTGGTTAGATGCCTAGTAATGGGATTACAGGATGAAATGGGAGGTCTAGTTTGAGTTTTTTGAGGATTCTCCGTACTTCCTTCCAGAAAGGCTGTCATCAATTTATTTCAACGAGTTTTATCCTCTATTTTTCTATCTTAGGGATGTTTGAACAATGTTTTCAATAATTAATTAGAGATTTAGTGTTTACACATCTGGTTTTTATTTCTAAAATTGATACACTTTATTTATTGAGAAAACATGTTAAATGTTATCAACCTCAAGAAGAAAATATTATTTATTATTCCTATGGAAGATTTACCAGTCAAACAATACTTCTCCTATTTTTTTCACTTTCTTCCCTTTTTTGTTGAGATTCTCTTGGACTAGTAGACTCGTTTTCTAATTTACAATTATGAATATCAATATACAACATATTTTCTTAAATCTTAATTGACTAGCTTCATCTTGAAAAGCATTTTTGACCATAGCAATTGTTCTCCAGTTGCACATTCGCCATCAGCCTATATGCCACTTATTTTATTCTTGCTTTTACATTCATAGTACCCAAACACGGGTAAGATCACTCTGCGTTCAGTCAACCTAAGACAGGGACCAAACCATTGATGTTTGTATCCCCATGACGGGTAAGACTGAAACTGCAAGAGCAGGCAACCTAAGAGAGGGGCTATGTTTATCCGCCATACAAAAAAACAAAAGAGGGAATTGTTGGGCCCTGCCATGTGCCTGAGGCCTAGTGCAACTTCCCGAGCCTGACTAAAAGTAGATCCATCAAGCTACTTCCACGTAGCAACGACTCAGCAAGGCCTGGCCTGAAACTGCCTCTACCTAGATACAGCCAATGTGGTACCATGCCACTGGCCCAACCCTGTCACGCACCTCATCCCCCACCTTCTTTCCCTGCCCCTTCCCCACGCTCTATATAAGCGGCTGCTTGATGCAATAAAGTTGAGTTCCTGCCAAAAAAAAAAAAAAAAAATGAAATCAGAAAGGAAGAGCAAAGAGAGGGAAGGAGAAAGGGGAGTGGGGCTTTGGTGTGTGCCACACCTTTTGGGCGCAAGACACGATTGTAAGAGGGACTTTACCTAAAAAATGCAATCAGTGTAACCTGGTCTATTGTACCCTCAATGAATCCCCAACAATAAACAATAAAGAAAAAAAATAAAAATTAAATTAAATTAAATTAATGTCATAGTTTTCTTTGTAATTCTCAAAGTTAACTTGTTTTTAAAGAAATACTATAGGAAATAACATTTTTTACTTAATTTCACCTTTCTATGATGTTATTATTGAACAACAGCTTTGCTAGGCAAACAGTTCTTAGCCTCTTCCTTCCCCCCTCCCTGTGAGCCCCTCTGTGTCCCAGGAGAGACCCCGTCCTCTCCTTCCTGGTATTTAACACATGGAGGGTAGCCCTGTCTTCCTTTCATTGGGTAAACAATATTTTTATTGTAATGGTCATTGCGATTGTTATTTTCCTAACTAGACTTTTGAATTACTTCCTTTTTCTCATCCTTTTATCTCCTCTCTTTTGAAACTTAACTCCTTAATAATTTGGACTGGTATCAATAAACCTTGCTTTGAGAATCAGATCTTATCATGTTACTTTGACTCACTTTCCACAATCTTATTTCTAATTGTTTCTTCTGTCTGTTCATTCTTGCCTCTTTTTTATTGAACACATCTTGTTTGTTTTTCATTCTTCATCCTGAAATGTTTTTCATATACTAGTTTTATATTATGTTCTGATCTTTTCTTTATTAAACTCCATTGAAATTTTTATCCCCTTCATTGTAACTTATTTGCTTATTTCATATGTATCCTTTTATATTATTAACTTCATCTAATCTACCTCGATGTCTTGTCTTACCTTTTATTTCTCACATACTAGGACACCTCTTACCAAGTGACAGAAACTGGAATTGAACTGGCCGGGGCCTAGTGAAGCTGTGTGTCGGCTCCTGCGGCAGAGATGTCAGGAGGCAGTGGGAGCTCTGCGTGTGTGTTCATGGTCTGCTCAGGGCTGACTCCTCCTGATTCTCCATCCTCAGGCAGGCCTTTCCTCAGAGCATCAAGTTCACCTTCCACCACCCTAGCAAGCTCACTAGAAGCCAGCATCCCAGCATTAATTCTGATTTTCCCAGTTTAGTTTATTTTCTAAACCATGCAAAACTCTCTATGACCATAGGGACTAAGATTTTATCATCATCCCATGGCAATGTGTCCCCTCTGGGAACAAGAGGATGGGTCAACACATTCTAATAAAAATGAGAGATTGGGGAGGGGAGTACTCCCAAGGTACAACCAGGAAAATCCTTCAGAATAGAACTTTTCATACCTGAAGAAAAGATACTAAAGAAGCAGCCCCCACAGATTTCAATTAATTTGATTTGCTATCAACTATGTTGGGTTGATCGACTGATCCATCAATTAATTTGTTGCTCAGCTGAAGTACCTCTTATACTCTAAAAAAACCTCTCAGAAACTTCACTTCCAGTGCTTTTGCTGAATCCCTTGCACTGAGTGGATCACAAAAGCACTGCAGCCCTTTGCAGCAACTGCTATCAAAAGTGAAGGCTGTTTTCCAACCCCTGGGATTGTCACACCCTGACTTGCTTCCTTCAACAGACTATGGCAGCAGTGATGTGCTGTGAGAGCCTGGTGTCATGTGATCGTGTCTGAGCTAGCCCACTAGACCCCACACACACACATGAGGTCCCCCACCACTTCCTGCCTCCATGGGAACCACAAACTGCCGCATATGCAACAGCCAGCCCGGCCGGATGCGTGGAGCCCTGCCCAGAGCAGACCATCACACTTGTGACCTGGATAAGCAGTTATTGTTTCTTGCTGCTGGGCTGTGGTTGGCTTGTTACACAGCAGGAGCTGGCTGGTGCACCACCACATGTCACTGAGCATCATGGCCTTCCTTGTGAGAGCCGAGCTCTGGGGACTCCCATGAATGTCATCAATCAGCAAAGAAAAATAAGACTTCATGAAATGTTTATTCTATGAGCTTTTAGGCTAAACACGTGCACCCTGTATAATTGCACTGGGCATGGGATATGTATGTGTGTATATATTGCGCGTGTAAATCTGTATACACATATGTGTAATTGCATTAGGTTACCATGTTTCCTTCCTGGGTGATTTATAGAGTACCTGGCTCCCCTTAACTTCCTTTGAGGCTACTTCATTTCTTGGGGAACTGCTTTGCAAGGTGGGTGTCCTGCATCATCTGTCCCCATTACAGTTACATCTAGGAAGACTTCCAAGATTCTGCACCTGCTTAATTCTTTTCTTGCAGCTTCCAGGGCAGATACTTACCACTTCCATCACCTCCAAGCTTCCACGATGATCAGGAAATTTCTCTACTAATAAGTAAGTGAGGCCATTTAATTTTATTTTCAAGTCACAGTATTAAAAAAAAAAAAAAAAAAAATAGAGGCGGCACCTGTTGCTCAGTGAGTAGGGCGCCAGATCCAAATACCAAGGGTGGCGGGTTTAAATCTGGCCACGGCCAAACTGCAACAAAAAATAGCCAGGCATTGTGGCGGGTTCCTGCAGTCCCAGCTACTTGGGAGGCCGAGGCAAGAGAATCACTTAAGCCCAGGAGTTGGAGGTTACTGTGAGCTGTGTGATGCCACGGCACTCTACCCAGGGCAATAAAGTGAAACTCTGTCTCTACAAAAAAAAAAAAACCTCTTACCAGCTACTTCCCACTTGCTCCTGCCACCATAAGCCAGTCTTAAAACTCTAAATGTTCAGTTTAGGCAGCTTCTCAGAGGCATGCACTAAATAGGCCTATTTTCTGGTAGAATTTATTTAAACAAAACTTGCAGAATGTCTCAGTGTGCTGATATTCTGAGTTTTAAGAACAGATTTTATTTTGTTTTGAGGCTACATAACTTCGTTTGTGAGAGCTCAGCTTTGGGCTCTGTGGCCTGATCCACATTGCCATTCTGGGGCTGCCTCATGGACGACACTTCAGCACATTAAAGAACCTGTGCCTCAGTTTCCTCATCTGTGAACTCAGAAAGATGTTAGCACTTGTCTCGGGGAGGGGAGTGTTCCTGTAGGTAGATTAGTATCTCGTCTGAGGACAATTTCTACTATATTGCAATTCCTCTATCAGTATCAGCAATTATTTTTATATTTGAGTATTTTATTAACTTTGATTTATTCCCTTCACCTGTTTTTCCACAATGAAGCATTCTAAATTTTTAAAGTTTCATTTAAAACATTCTAAATTTTCCATAAATAATCTAAAACATGGTAACCTAATGCAATTACACATATGTGTATACAGATTTACACCCACAATATATACACACATACATATTCCATGCCCAGTGCAATTTATACAGGGTGGACATAAAGTCTGTGTGCTATTTAAAGTATTTTAACATAGTGAATTGCACACGAACTTTATGGACATACACACGTATAGTATATTTTCCATTCCTTCCATTAACAATAAAACAGGAGACTATCCAAACAGATGCTGTAGGCTAGATGAATAAAATCAAAAAAAGTATGTAGGGGTGAGAGTGAAAAACAGATTTTTTTGCTGAACATACCTGCCCTTTGAATGTTCTATAATTGTGCTCTGACAGAAAGTGCCTTTCTTTGTTGCTCATTTTCGGTTTCTCCCAGACTTTCAACATCCTGTTTTACTAAGCTATTGAAATGAATTCTACCCTGCCCTAATATCCAAAGCCCTGGAGATACTAAAGAAAATACTGCATATAAAATGCATGGACAGGCGGAATAGGTTTACATAATGTTAATGTAGACAAATGACATGTACAAAATTATATCACGCTGCAATTTAATTAGATTAATTAGATCGATATAATTAGTGGTGCTATATTACCCTAGTTAGACTTAGAAATTCTCTGTTCCTCTCTCTCTCTCTCTCACACACACACACACACACACACACACACAGGCTCAAAAATGGTTTACAACCTTAAAACATTATAATAGCACATGGAGTGCCAATGCAATAACACATCAATTTCACCATGAACACACCATTAAGAGTGGGAGTTTGTAGGACACTCCAGAGGCACATAAAATGCTACCCGACTAGGAAAAAATTTGATAATATAGACAGAAAAATATCCCTACTGTCAAAAAAAGGGCTTATTTCACATTAATCCCAAGTTTAAGTCTGGTCATGATTACACAAAAATGAATTTAACAAACAGGTTCTGGAGTTCACCTAATGAATAAAACAGACTTAGTGTGGCTTTAGTTAAAACCCCTGCAGAAGTTGCCTTTCAAACACCCACTAAATCACAGATGTCACTAAATTGCTGAGCCGTCCATGGAATACCTCGCAGGTGCCATGGTCCACAAGCCTCCCAAACCTTTCCAGGTTATGGGTGATTTAATTCTTAACCAGTAGCAGACTAATAAGCTGGCCACTTGGTGTTCTGAGTGAGGGGAAGAGAGCACTTTGCCCTAGTCTCTGTGATCTGTTCTTTGTAATGATACCATCAAGCCACCTTCCTGATGTGTTGTCACAGTTACACCCAGGTGAAAGGGATAGAGGTGAGAAGCTACATTGGCAAGAACAGCAGAAGTCCCTCCAGTGCCCAGAGAAGCTTGTGCTGCTCCTTCCCACAAGGCTGCTTTCCGTTTGGCCTTTATGTGGGACTCATCGTGGCTGAAAAATTACAAAATCATAGTACTGAAATTGACAGAAACCATAGAAAAATAACCAAGTCTTATCATTTCATAGATTTTTCTGATTTTAGAATTGTGTTCAATGACTACAAGACTTTAAAAGACGAAAATAGGAGAGAGAAAAGAATCTTGCTATTAATTTGTGCAAGATGAAGCTTAACGTACATGAAGCCCCAGCAGTGCTCGTCCCGTGAGGATCAGAAAAGAAGATTCTCTTCGTTTCTTTTCTTTACCCTTTCCTGAACTCCAAGGGTTTCCAATGCCTGGAAGGCAATATTGCCTTATGATTGTGGCCCAATCTGTACTTCGAAAAATATTGACGTCTATTTCAAAGATTTTGCAAAGAAATCTGGTGTTCATCTGATTTTTGTTTTCATCTTGCCTTTCTCAAGCATACATTAAGATATTCTGTTAAATGTTTGTTTCTGTAGCCTAATTACACTGAATAGACTGTGGTTGATAGTGTTTGCATACTGCAAACTACTTAACGTCTTATATATAGTAGAGCGATGTGTTTAAATATGTTTGCACGGCTCGCACTTGTGTGTCTCTAAAATAGACTTGAATCATTATCAGCATTGCTATCACTATGCTTTTTTGAGTTCTAATTAAAATGTATCATTTTATTATACTTTCAATATTTTCTCTAGAAAATGGTAAATTGTAACTGCGCTTTCAAGTTTAATGTACTCCTTCAAAAACTAATTTCAGCCATCTTTTACCTATAAATATTGTAATTGGGTGGTAGTGTGCGTAGAACAGAAATTGTATAAATATTTAAATGAGTGCATACATAGAAAATGTTAAGCACTTCTACTAAATTTCAAATTTGAATGGTACACTTCTCTTCAGAAATGGTGACAAACATATCAATTTATATTTGCCCATAGCTGGCAACCCTAAACTTGAGTTCCCACATTCTCTCCCTAACCCTGTGCTGTGAGTAGAAGTGAAGTCTTTTCCATGAAATTACACCCTTGAAACATTTACCTGTGGAGGTAAACCTATAATATTTTGGTACTGCAGAATTTTATCTCAAAGTCTTTCAGGAGGAGGCAGGATTGAGCTAGAATGTGGTTTCTAATTGGTAGTGAGTAAAAGAAGGATAAATAGGGGATTTCTTGAATATTTTATTCTTGGGAGCCAATAAACTAAAACAGGCAGTAGGGATGTTCTTGTTAAGGTTAATGCACTGCGTAAATGTATAAATGAGGTTCCTTGGGTCAGGAGGGGCACGTATGCCACATGTCCTAGAATAAGCAGAAATGGAAATTAACAGTAAGGATTTGGGACTGGGAGCTGGAAGTGGACACCGAGGATTAGGATCCAGTTGAGAACAGCCACACTTTGAACCAGCACGTCCAGAGCTCTCAACACGACCTCACCACTCTGCTCCTTCCGGCCCATCTGCGTTACTCTCTTTTTCTGCAAATGCTTTGACCAGACAGAAAACGGAAATGCTGACAGCTCCTAACTCTATCAGGTTCCAAAACCCTGTCATCTTTTGCTTCAAGAGAATGAAAATGAGCCTCTCTGAGCCCACATTTAAAAATCCTGAAGAACGCTGGTCCTTGCACTGAGCCAGCCAAGCACAGCAGCTGGTGCTAGGGAGGCAGGCTGGGCCAACAGCAGACCCCAGTGGAACACACGGCGGGGAGCAGTCAGCCCCAGTGGGGGCTCTCTCCTGGGTAGGAGTAGGTGTGACATACCACCCCAGCAGAGTCCCCAAACCTTTCTCTTAAAGTATCTGTGCAAATTGCTATGACTGGCCATCTCCAGTGCCAGTGATTACACACTGGGCTCAGGCTGCTCACCTCTCGAGGGCCACGGCACGGTCACTGTCATTACTCTCCTGCTGAAGTCCAGGCCAGAGCCTGACACTGTTGGTGAAGACAGGGACGGCATTAACTTCTCATCTGGATGTAAAAACACCTGGCAGTCTCAGAGCTGTGGTTGTCCCTCACCTGAAGCCGTGGTCTCTGGAGGCAGACAGAAGGAATAGGCTGAATCCCTCCAACCCCACAGCCACGCACTGGCTGACTAGCCCTGGGACCTGCAAACCTCTTCACCTCTCTATCTTGGTTTCCTCACCCGCAGGAAGTGTTAACTATAGGCTATTTCCCATACGGTGGTTCGCGTTACCGCTCTGCAAAGCAATGAACAGAGCAGATAGAAAGCACTGCATTAAAAGCCGTTATTATTATTATTCCAGATCAACATTTCTATTAAATTTTCATGTCAAATAAATTTGGAGCAATTTCTTAAACAAGTATGCTTTCTGCATCTGATTTTTGGAAAGCAGAATGGGATTTGAAATATAGTTAGAACCCAGACTGATCTTGATTCCTCACACCCGGTAATTCCCCAAACTAGGGAATAGGGTTCAGATAAACATCACATCAGAACATTTGGTAATAGGTATTTAAAGCCAGCCCCAGCCTCTTGGCGTGGGACACACTGCTTGGGAAGAGACTGTGTTGGGGGCAAAGAATATAAGCTCGGTGTTGAATACAGGCTCTGGCCTAATTTAGTGACCCTAGAATCTCCGGCACCTCCCCACACTCAGTTTCCTAACACCCATGTGGGAAATAATGATGGTCTCAGAGATGCAGCAAAAGGATCAAATGGGTTGTTGAAGAAATTAAATTATCTTGCGTGCACACTACGGGCACAGTGCAGTACCTGGTTTGTAATAGATGCTCAATAAATATTACCTATACATACACCCAGTTTGCTTTTTCTCTTCAAAATGATCCTTACCCAGTAGAAATAGAGAGAAAAGGGGCTACAGTTTTCTGATCCCCAGAAAAGAAAATGGCGATTCAGTTGTTAATGCTCTGAGATCAAGATTGACAAGAGGCAATCACCATCACTGGGGAAAAAGAGCAGAGCCTCCCCACTGCCAAGTGCAGCAGGGCAACCGGGATTCCAGGTCAGACGAGAGGAGATGGAAGTCTGTGTGTGTGTGACATGGTGTGAGCACACTCCTCATCCCTGAGTGCCTACTGTGGGCACCCCGGGAGCCCCGGTCAAGACACGGAAATCCTTGCTTTTGTGGAGCTTACATTCTGATTAATTAACCTCTCTAGAAAGAGAGAATAATAATAATTCCTACCTTAACTGGTTGTCACAAGACTTAAACAAGGAAATGCCTATGAAACACTTGACATCATGCTTGCATTTTTAAGGCACTCAAATATCAGAAGTTACTATTATTACTGTTACTATCTGATGACCATCATTATCATTTACCAAGTGCTCAGGAGCCTGCAGGAGCTCACTGTCAGCTCTGCCCCCTTCCTCGCCCATGGCCTTGAACTCTGCCTTACATCTCTCCAGAGCCGCAACTAAGTAAGGCTGAGTGGGGCCCTACTGGGAACAAGTGCACATGCACGTAGCCCAGTATCGACTGAGGCATCTCTTCTGTTTATGAGTGTACTGAGTTGTCCAATCTCACATTCTGAAATAAAGATAAACGCTACATACGAATCTGGGAACTTTTCTGGGTAAGAATGTGTACCATACCTGAACTGACATCAACCACTAAATTAATGTGCACGGGCTTGACATGAAATCATAATTAACAATGTTTATAGCCTTACCTTCAACATAATGTGAAATTAGAACATTATGATCTGAAGTCAGAAATCAAGAATTTTTTTAAGTGTATATTTTTTGGCGATGCTATTTGTGGTATCTTCATTGTTTAAGCACTTACGACAAGATTTCATGCCATAAAAATATATTTCATTTCATTTGTTTCTATCACTTTTAAGTTGATTTCTAAGATGCTGTTAAAAATGATGACCAAGATAATTTGGGGAAAGTTAAATGAATTTCAGACATTCAAAGGCATACCCTGAGGTGTTGGAGCGAGAATGAGTCTGACGTTGAAAAGGAATTCTCTGTTTTAATTTATTCTCAGTGCGGCTAAACCTTTAATAAACCACATAGGAATTAGTCTGGCCATTTCAGTGATGGTAACAAATTAACACATATGCAACAGCCAACCACCACCTAAAATGGGATGTGCAGGAATTCAGTTACATGGCAGGACAGAGGAACAGGCGACTTCCAGGCTTCATTTGTTTTCATGACTAGGCAATTATAAACAGTTAAGAAACTGTTCTTATTTTGCTCAAGATAGTAACTAGGAAAGAAAAATTATCCAAAGGCCTAAGATTGTGATCATCCAGAAGAGTCCAGTCTCCTGAAAAATCTCACTAGTAATTGGCTGAGCACAGAGAACCCATCTCATGGCGGGGACGCAATGGGGATGAAGGATGATTTGGACAAAGAACTCACATCCCGTAGGGACTTGCCCTCATCTTCGTGGGGCACAGCAGGTGTGTTTGACTTATGGCCACTAATGGGGGGGTCAAACACACAGCAGGTGTGTTTGACTTATGGCCACTAATGTTTCTAGCCACAAAAACCCAGGCAGTTGGATATTCTTCATCATGACGTTTTAAAGCACTGGTTTACAATGAGAGAATGTTAAATCGGCTTCACCTAACTCTTTCTTCAGGGGAAAATCCCCACATACAAATACCCACACCTACAAAGTGAATATAATCCTGAAAGGCAGCATCTTAACCAGCTCCCCCCACTGAGAATGTGAACACGAGACCATGGAGCCCCCCCTCATGCCACGTTCCTGTGCCTGTGCCACGAGAGTGATCTCACGAGGGTCTCGCGTGGCTTTGGAAACTTGCGAAGTGCTGATGTGTTTCAGGATAAGGCAAAGCACAGGCCAGGCAGAGAGGGCACAGAAAATCCTTGCCATTTGTCAGTTGTACGTGGAAAGCCTTTTCTCAAGGGGGTGAAATAAACAGAGACAAAGACGCCACATTCAGGGCCTCGCGTCTCCTTCCCAGAGCCTGCAACATGGCATGTGGGACCCTGAAGGGAGGGGAAAGATTTCCGCACTATCTTCCCCATGGAGTCAGAAGGCCAGGGGGTCCAGCTCACTCTGTCCCTGTGTGGGCTGCTGCTGGTGGCAGGGCAGACGCAAAGTTGGGAATCAGGTGTCTCGGGCCAAGATGAAAGAACGTAGATAAAGAGGCGGCAGCATCCAGCCGGACAGAGGGGCTCTCCTGGGAGCAGAGGGCCCTGCAGCACGGCGGGCGCCCCTGAGGCCTTCTGCAGACTTTCACCCTGGGGAACACTCCCTTTCTGTCCTCCGCCAGCCTCCTGTGCCCAAGGGCCCCACCTGAAGGCCCCTCTCCAGCCTCGTCCACACCCTTCATGCAGGCACACGGCCTCATCCACACCATCTGTGCAGGCACATGGCCTCATCCACACCCTCCGTGCAGGCACACGGCCTCGTCCACACCATCCGTGCAGGCACACAGCTTCATCCACACCCTCCGTGCAGGCACACGGCCTCGTCCACACCCCCATGCAGGCACATGGCCTCGTCCCCACCCTACGTCTTTATCCGTCTCCCGTGACCTCGGGGTCACTGTCAGGCATTCTTCTCTGAACTCTGCTGTGTGCAACCCATCTTCCCAGAAGACAGCAAGGTTCCCAGACTTTAGGGTGCTTAAGAATGATCAGCAATCAAATGAAAGTGCACATGTCTTGGCCTGTTCCCAAAGGCTTGTGTCCAGGGAGGCCCCTAGAAACTCCTGCTTTGTCCAGGTGACATGCAGTCTCAAGGTGGTCATCAATAATCCACGTGTGGGTCCCCTGCCCGGAGAGCAGATATCACGTGGTGTCCTCACCATGGCACCTCACACTTCAGCTGCGGCATTTCTGGGCCTGTCCTGTCTTTAAGATTGCAGTTAAGCTCAGACTAAGATAGAAAGGTACAGGGTTGCGGGTCACCGTGGCTCACGCCTGTAATCCCAGCACTCTGGGAGGCCGAAGCGGGCAGATCACCTGAGCTCATGAGCTGGAGACCAAACTGAGCCAGAGCCAGACTCTACCTCTAAAAACAGCTGGGCATTGTGGCAAATGCCTGTAGTCCCAGCTACTTGGGAGGCTGAGGCAAGAGGATCGCTTGAGCCCAGGATTGTGACGTTATTGTGAGCTGTGACGCCATGGTACTCTACCCAGGGTGACAAAGTGAATTTTATTATTCAAAAAAATAAATAAAAAATAAAAATTGAAAAAAAATTAAATAAAGCTGGAGGGTACAGGCCCACCAGTAGCTCCTAGGGCATCTTTGGGAAACTTATAAAAACACACTCCATTGTTGAAGTCAAGTGGCCATTCTAGGACAGAGGTTCCCCTGGCAGAATTCAGGGAAGACTTTAGTCCCCACTGTGCTGTGGCCACCAAACCCTCTGGATGACAGGGGTCATGGCCTGGCTCGGTTTAGGGGTAGAGAGTGAAGATTCCCCAGAATTGGTCAGTTTTGCACCATCTTGAGCTCATGAATGGCTTGGTTTCGCAAAGTTAGCCAAATGTGAGAAGTCTCGGCAACATGATTGTGCTCATGGAAATACGGCAGGAAGCAGGAGGGAAGTGGGGTCAGGGACACGTTTTGAAAGTGTCCGAAGTAGAGAGGAAGGACAGACATGGAAAAGAAAGCAGAAATTGCCGAGGCTGATTAATCAGTTCCCAAATATTTGTTAAGCACTTCCTGGGTGTAAAAAAAACAAAGGAGGCAGCACTTGCGGCCAGTGGTGCTAATCAAACCAGGGGCCCCGGGGGTCGAGACAAGGAGGTCTCGGCGGGGTCCACGGTGGTCGACACAAGAAGAACTCCTCACCTGGGTTTCCAGAGCCAGGCACACCCCCCCCATTTCAGCTCTAATCACTCAGCCGGGCTCCCGTTACACCGCAACACCTCAGGCCGGGACCAACACTGCGGAGGTGACTACAGTGCGAGGAACAGAGGAAGCACCTGCTGCACACGTGTGTGTGAGGGATGGGGATGTGACAGGAGTGTGAAGACCCATCTGCAGGATCACGTGGGAACCAGGGGAAAATGACTGCCCGCTCTCCCAAATGGCATGGACAGGCATGACTGGGTGCCAGGCTCCACCTGTGTGACACAGGAGCTGGCTTTTATCTCTCTAAAGGTCGGCGTCCTCATCTGCCCTGGAGGAGATAGTAAAGCCGGCAGGCGGGCTCTCGTTAGTCCCCACACAGGGCACAGCGTTACTGCGGGCTTACTGGCTGTTGACTATCTCTCCATCAGAGCATATGCTCACGAGCAGGGCACCTCCCTCTGGGTCCCCAGAGCCTAGCGCAGGGCCCGTCAGGAACAAGGACTCAGTAACAGCTGAGGGGTGAGGGGATGGCCGGTTGGGGCCGCTGCGCTGTTGCTCTTATTGCCACGGAGCCTGCTGCTAACATGGGGCAAGGAAAGCCCTAAGAGAGGCGTGTGAGGACAGAATGGCCTTGTTCCTGACGTCCGGGCTGCTCACTCATAGGAGAACCCCGGTAGCCTCCAGGACGGTGGCGGTCATTTACGACGAAAGGGATTAATCCATCATGAAATATTTTTCTCTCCCCCTTCTTCCCTCCTGTTACCCATCACCTGCCCTTTCACTTTTCACATCATGTAAAATCAAAACAAAAGGTACCAAATTATTATTTTAAACACTTCACATGTGGCCATTTGGGTCTTCACATCAGGTCCTGTGAGATCATAGCACTGGAGAAGGAGGAATGATACGAGGATTCATGGTTCAGGGATTGGAAGTCGGCCTGGCAGCGGCTGGGCTCCAGGCTGCCCTTGGTCCTTTATTGCACGTCCTCAAGGACGTCCCTGGTGCTGAGTGTGCTGCTCTGGGTTAACGTCCCTTCTCTCCCCAGGCCCAGCTCAACTGCTTGTCCATGAGACTCCCTAGGTCTGGTTCCCTAGAACCTGCCCTGTCAAAAGAAGACGGGCGACTCCCAAGAACTTGCCATCGGCCTTTCTGTCCTCCACACACAGCACCGCTTGGAAGAGGACCCCAGGCGGGGTCATGTTCTCTCCTGTGACCTGGTTAGAGCTCAATGTGCAGTAGTTGGCTCATTGAAGAAACAGTCACTTTAACCTCCACTGGGTGATTTCTAGTGACCCCCCCTGAAATTCTAAGATTTTTTTTTTTTTTTTTCCAAACTAGGAAGACCAGAGGATGACCGGTAAGATTTATACCAAAGGGGCATCTATGCCAAGGTGTGGCCTCGAAACATCCTTGACTAAGGCATTGCTCAGCTCAGCTCAGGGTCTCTGTCCTTGGATGACCAGTGAGCTGGGCACAGTACACGGGTCTGGTTGTGCTTCATAAGGGCAGAGAAGTGCCCAAGGAGACCAGACTGCACATGTAAGGTGGTAAACCTCAGTTCATGCACGTTGGTAGTTTAAAAATGTGTATTTAAATATGTCCTTCAATTTACTCATCCATTTTTAGTACTGCTTATTCATAGACATGTAAAGGAAACTATACTTTTAAGAAATGAAGTAAGAGACTTTTTGTTATATTTTATTGTATTTTAGATTATATTCTCTTCAAAGAAAATTCCCCACAAAGATGTGGGGAGCATGTCAGCAGAAATATGTAATGAATGCCTTTTCAAAAAACACAGGAAGTTTTCTTGCAGAATAATTCTTCCCCAGTCTTAGAGGCATTGAAGGCTCATTATCATAGCTAATTAAAGGTAAGAATGAGTCACACAGACAATGCCTGAGGAGCAGGAGCCACATTCCACGGCTGTGCCCTGATACAAAGCCCCTAATAAACACACTCTGGGTTACCGTTTAGTAGATGGAATAAAATCAACAACCTGCGGACCTTGGAGAAACCAAAGCAGAAATAATCTGCTCCTCCAGGGGCAGCTGCCATTGACCCACTTAGACCCCTGGAGCTATTCATTTGGGTGCAGGTTAAACTAGACTAGACTACAAACTCCTTATGTCCATGTGTTCACAAAGCTGGGAAAAAAACTTAGAACAGAGATTTAAAACCGAGTCAGTTGGCCGGGTCCTTTTTCACCTATGGAGACCAAGGTTGTTTTTGTACTGCTGCGATTTCCAGAAAACATTAACTTCATAACGCGCAGATTCCAGCTTTCTGTATCTTTTGACGATCTCAACAGGGGTAAAGATCAAGGATTTCCCTACTGGCAATTTGCAAATGCTGCTCTAAGCTTTTTCTTTCTGAAGCGATGAGGAAAACAGAATAATAAAATTCTCTCTGAAGAGAAACAACAGCTCGCCTTATTGAAGACAGGGCTAATTTGGGTTTGTGAGAATTACTGGACTGTTTTTCTGGGGTTTTGTCTGAGACACTCTTCCCCGCCCCCACCTCTCCCTGCGGGTATTTACACCACTCTTCTTTCTCTGTCTTTTTGGCTGTGGTTGGGCTGCAGCTTCAAGTTTAAAGCCAAGTCTTATTTATTTCTGCTATGCAGTTACCCCAAGATTGTGAGCCTGTTTTGGGAAAAACATTTTTTTAATTTGGAAAGCATCCTGTTCTGTAGTATTTCAAATTTAGAATTCATTTTAGCTGCAAAAATGAAAACAAAGAGATAAAGCACAGTCTTGTGTGTTTCAAGTTCGCATGAATCTCAACCACATTCCATAGATTATTTTGATTTAGTTTTAATAAACTACCACATTAAATCACTCTAATGAGCTGTTTCTGCCCCCCTCTCAGCACAAGGTCATTAGGCACAAGACAGCGTCTTTCTGCACCGGCTCCACTATTTCATGTCAAAGTTGTCAGAAGAGCCTGTGATGATTTTCCATAGGAGAGAAGAGGGCACAACGGTTCCTGGAGAAAGAGTCTGCACCTTAGCAGGGACGTGGGTTGTCACACTCCTCCCGGACGGGCTCCAGGCACTGAGGGCTGTGCAGTGGGGCCCGGGCCTCCTCCTGCTAGGAGAGTCCACCTGCCCTTCTCTGCTCCCTCGCAGAGCAGCTCCTCTGGGCCTGTGGGGCGGCAGCCTCCCATCACATGCGCACTTCCAGGGGGGGAAAAGAAAAACCCAAAACTAGCACACACATTTAAAAAAGCTGTCATTAATGAACTGTGCTCTTTTTTTTAGGGTCACAGCTGTCTTTTTTTTTTTTTTTTTTTTTAAATTAGTATTAGATCATAGCTGTGTACATTAATGCGATCATGGGGCACCATACACTGGTTTTATAAACAGTTCGACACATTTTCATCACACTGGTTAACAGAGCATTCCTGGCATTTTCTTGGTTATTGTGTTAAGACAATCATATTCTGCATTCACTAAGTTTCACATGTACCCTTGTAAGATGCACCACAGGTGTAATCCCACCAATCACCCTCCCTCTGCCCAATCTCCCCCCTCCCTCTCCTCCCTCTCCCCCTTCCCCAAATTCTTAGGTTATAACTGGGTTATAGCTTTCCTATGAAAGCCATAAATTAGTTTCATAGCAGGGCTGAGTACATCGGATAACTTCTTGAGATACTTTACTAAGAAGAATATGTTCTAGCTCCATCCGTGTAAACATGAAAGAGGTAAAGTCTCCATCTTTCTTTAAGGCTGCATAATATTCCATGGTATACATATACCACAATTTAAAGGTTTAATAACCACAGCTGTCTTTTTAATTAATGAGAGTTGCAGATCTATCTGGGAAACT
>CAUYPK010059120.1:0-20802 GCA_963574355.1 Loris lydekkerianus | reverse complement strand
AAGCCCAAGTGCCCATCGACCCACGAATGGACTAGCAAACTGTGTTACATGTATACCATGGAATACTATGCAGCCTTAAAGAAAGATGGAGACTTTACCTCTTTCATGTTTACATGGATGGAGCTGTAACATATTCTCTGTAGCAAAGTATCCCAGGAATGGAAGAAAAAGTATCCAATGTATTCAGCCCTACTATGAAGCTAAACTATAGCTTTCACATGAAGGCTATGACCCAACTATACCATAAGACTATGGGGAAAGGACCAAGGAAGGGGAAGGAAGGGGGGAGGTTTGGGTGGACGGAGGGTAATGGGTCGGGCCACATCTATGGTGCATATTTTTATCTATAATAAAAAAAAAAATAAATAAATAAATAGTATAAATAAATAAATAAATACATAAATAAAGTTAATCCCAACAATCACTGATACAGAATCGGGAAAAAAGTCAGTGATCATATGATAAGCTGTACATTATCAATAAGCTACCTCCATGAAAGCCTAGAAATTAGTCCACTAAAGAGTTCTGTAAGCCAGTATGGAAGAAATTGTTTACAACTATGCCCACCTGAGGAAGGTGGATTCATCCATTAGCTCCCATTGGTTTTTTCTTGAGAGATACTGGAGCAAAGTCTGGGGATATTTGGTTGTTATTTTCCCAGCCCTACAGACTAGTGTGAACTGAACTGTGTCTTTCTAAATTCATACATTAAAGCTCTAGCCTTCAATGTAACTGTGGCTGGAGATAGGGTGTTTAGGATGTAATTAGCATAATACGGACCAGAGCCTCATCCTGAACCCTTGCTCCCCTTTAAGCGGTAGCTTATGGTGTAGAAAGCTCTTCACTAATAGAAAAGCAAATCCTGGCATGCCTGCCCTAGTAGATGGAGTATGCAAACAAAGGACACTGAGAGACTGTACCCCTGCTATTACTTACCATAAGCTGGATCATTTCCCACCTACCACATCATGAAGTTAGTGGGCACCATATTTCTCCGTAACACTATAAAATAAACCAAGTTTAAGTCTTCCTCTTACCACACCAACCCTCCAGCAGCGTGGGTAATCAGGTTATAGACAAACTATTTTTCATTTACATGAAGCCTAATTTTCTCATATCACAACTTATGTTACATTTTATGTATACAGCATTTTCCTACATATGACATTGTAAAAATGCAGACAAGCTTCATTGCCACGTTATAGTCCAAAAATGAAGCTTACTTTTTTACATGAATCTGAAGAGTCTCTTTAGAAATGTTTTAACATATGCTTTTTATAGTAGTTACTTTTGTGGTAGTAAAGTCATTCAATTTTGTGTGATATCCTGTCTTCAGGCAGTAGAGTTATTGTCAATGAGAGATTATTCATATTTTGTTCTATAATGCAGTAAGTTAATTTCAAAGTTCTTATAGAATGTTTTAATGACTGCCATCTGGTCCTGGTGATTTTTTTGCAATATAATTTACTGATATAGTTCATCAATTCTAACTTAAAATGCTTCCTACAATAAAGCCTGGCCTTGCATTATACAATAAGAGTAACTACCAAGGTAAATGTTGTGTATATTACCATGAATATCCACACAAAAGTGGTATGTGTCTTATAGCAATCTCTGAGTTTCCAATATTAACACAGTGATTTACAAAATGAGTTTTGGACCAACATTGACAATGAGAAGCCTTTCTTCCAATAACCTTCACTCCAATAAGTACTTTTCTCAATGTGCACTTTGAGATTATACACAAAGTGCTTGGCAAGAGGCAGATGGCCAGTCTCACTGTGATCATTTTGTGATACGTTAATATCTCAAACCACAACTTCCCTGCCTTGAACTTACTCCTCACCATCTCTGGACCCTGCATCACCATTCTGGTCTTCACATTTGCTACCCTTCTACTTTAGTTATTTTGTTTCCAAAATTCTACCATTCCATAGTTCCCCATATCCTTTACCTCTTATGAACCTAACATGTTAATTTCCAGGCATTAATGAGCTGAATCTTCAAAATAATTAACTTCAGGAGAAAGGAAAAAGTTTTATTACAGGGAAGTGATTATTGTAACATAGTTTGAACACATAAACATGTTTATATTAAATAACGGAAATCATTGAACAATAATTTTACTAAGATCTATGATAAAATTTACACTGGTAACACTGATGAAGATAAGTTTGTAAGCATACATATTCACATGAGTGCCCATCAACGTTTTGAATAAAGGCAAATCCTCACATGCAAAATTATGTTAGCAACATACAATAAAAATCAAAAATTAAATAAGCTCTACAAATTTTGATTTAGAAATGTATTTATAAATACCAGAGCAAAATATGGCTGTAAATACCAAAACTGAAAAAAAATACAAAGTTAAATAGTTTAAATTCATTTAACAATTTTTATTTTGAGAAAATTATTGATTTTCATGTAGTTGTAAAAAATAATACAAACATCCCAGGTACCCTTTATCAGGTCTCCTCTGATGGCTGCATGTCTCAAAACTATGTAAGCACACTTCAGTTAGGGTCTTGACATAATACAGACAAGGTGCAGAACATTTTCAACACCACCGAGATCCCTCATGCTGTCCCTTTACTTCCATCAACACCTTCCTTCTAATTTCAATCCTTCCTTAGCTCCTAGCAATTGCTTATTTGTCTTTCATTTCTGTGTTTCACCATTTTGTTGTTTTTTTTTAATAATGTTTTTCTTTTTCTTCTTTTTTTTTTTAAATATAATATGAAATTATTTTCATTGAGCATTTATCATTTTATCTATTTATTTATTTTTGCAGTTTTTGGCCAGGGCTGGGTTTGAACCCACCACCTCTGGCATATGGGGCCGGTGCCCTACTCCTTTGAGCCACAGGCGCCACCCTGTTTCACCATTTTGAAAATGTTATAGACGTTGAATTATAGCACATTTCTGGGTGATTGGCTTTCATCACACCAGTATAATTATGTGAAGTTTCTTCACGATTTGCACATATCAACACTTTGTTTCTCTTTTTTTCATGGAGTGATATTCCAGGATATTGATGTACCATTTTTTTTGTTTTGTGTGTTTGTTTTTTGTAACATCTGGGTTGTTTCCAGTTTCTTAACTACTACATATAAGGCTGTTTCAAATATTTGTAAGTTTTGTGAAAATGTATGTTTTCATTTCTACTGTTGGTATATGGCATCACTGTTGGGTCATATGGTAAATGTTTAGATTTTCAAAAAACCATCCAATTGGTATTCAGAATCACTGAGACGTTTTTCATTTCAAGCAGCAACATATGAGGGATTAAATTTCTCTGCATAATTCACCAGCACAAGGTGTTGCCATGTTGTTTGATTTGCTTTGGTTTACCTTTGCTTTCACATCTCCCATTCTGATAAGTATATAGTAATAGGTTATTGTGGTTTTAATTTTCATTTCCTCCACCAATATCACATAATCTTGATTACATAGGTATATAATGGCTTGAGAAAGGATAGACTGATTCCTCCCGCTTTATTCTTCAGTTTCAAAATTGTTTTATTGGTTTTAAACTTTTGGTTTTCCTTATAAATTTTAGGAGAATATTCTTTATAATGGTAAAAATCTGGCTGGGTCTGATATGAATTGGATTATACCTATAATTAACATCTCAACTCTGCTGGGTCATCTACTTCACATATTTAAAGGACAATATATATGATTTGATAGGAAAATTGGTATTTTAAATGTATTTTATCTTTTACATACTAAATACATATTCATATTTAGATTTTTATTCATACTTTACATTTTTTCTATGAATCAAACAAAATGAATAAAATGTTTTCAAATGGTGTGTATACATACAGACACATACAGAAACGTACCTGTCTATATGTCATTATGCCAAATTGCATACCTTCTATAAATATGCTGCACAAGAAAATGAAAATCCTATCTCACAAGAATTTATAAACTCACTGAAGTTATTCAGAAGAACCTATTTGTTTTTGGAGGGGAATTTACATAACCAATAAATATAATTACCTCCAATTTCATAAAATTAATTATCTTTTAACACCAAAGAATATATAGCCAGCATATGATTTAATTTCCTTCACACTCCAAACGTGATGACAAAAGTTTACTTAACATTATTGTAATAAATTGTCACTTTTACTTTTGAAAAATTACAAAAACCGAGATATTGAGCAGAAATTTTTGGGTATGTTCTAAAATGAAATAAAATGAGGATGATACTATTGTATTCTGAGGGGTGATAATTGGTAAGTAATTGTCTTACATTTATAAAATTGTATATTTTTGAGGTGGTACCTGGAGCTCAAGGAATAAGATGCCAGCCACATATATCAGAGGTGGTGGGTTCAAATCTGGCCCTGGCCAAAAACTGCAAAAAAAAAAAAAATAAATAAAATAAATACAATTATATATTTTCATTCATTGCCAAAAATGTTAAACTATATCTTATAATTTACCTTATAATTATTTTATTTAATTATCTTATATGTGTTTTTGTATGCTATTAAACTACTTCATAGGTAATTTTTAATGTTAAATTTTGCATAACACAACCCTAATCACTAATATTTTCAAGTATGGAATTAAAATTTTATTACTTTTATGTACTTATTTTACACCTTCTCTGTATTAATTACATAATTTGATATATTTCAATACTTTTTTTTTTTGCAGTTTTTGGCCAGGGCTGAGTTTGAACTGCCACCTCTGGTATATGGGGCTGGTGTCCTACTCCTTTAAGCCATAGGCACCACCCTATTTCAATACATTTTTAAGATAACTTTTAAGAAGCTAAATTACTGGGTTAAAGTTATGGAGCTTTTTAAGGTTCTTGCCACAAGTTAAATCATGAGCAAAACACTGTGTGCCAACAATCTCCAAAATGTTCTAAATGGTATAAAAATGCCATAATATATTTATTCTTTACTTTAAACTTTTGACACATGAAATTGAATGTTAAGATTGTGTTGAAATATTTCACAAATTCTTGATAATTCTGCTTGGTAATACTGTAGGAGCACAATAGGGTTAAATATTAAGAGAATTTTTAAAAATCCTTATATAAGTTGTTAAAGTATTTTCTAACATTATTACACTGGAATCTGACAAGAGGTTATAATTTAAAATGAATAAAATGATTAATTGTTGATATTAGGATGCCATGGTTACAATTTGCATTTACATGATAATGAGGTAAGATTTTTTTTTTTTTTTTTCAATGTACTGACTAGGGTTTAGGCCATCTTTTTCTATAAATTAAAAAGGAAAGATTTAGCAGCATGAATCATCTCAGGAGACTCTGTAGGCAATGATTGACTCAAACAGATGGACCTCTTTTTACACATGCTAATAATGTTTGCTATAGGTATGATACTAGACATTTTTTATCTTTACAAAAACAGATTTATAAAGACACATCCAGTTGGCCTACATGAGTATTATTTAATACACCTGTAATTTATGGCTTTATGGATCATGTCTGGCTGGGGAATGAAAAATGGTCATGCAGACGTTTTTCTCTGCATGCATATTGGAATGTAACAGTAAAAAGATCTGTCTTGGTTCATTTGGAGGTGTTTTAACGGAATACCTAAGAAAAGCTAAATTTTAAAAAATGGAAGTTTATTTGGCTAATGATTCTATAGACTAGGAAGCACAAATTGAGGAGTCCACATCTGGTGAGGGCTGTCATGCTGTATCCTCCCCTGGTAGAAGGCCAAAGAGCAAGGGGATTGCAAGAGAGAGACAAGAAAAGAGAATAAATTCATCCTTTTATCAGCAACTCATTCCCTGGATAGGGACAGAGCCCTCATGACCTAATTATTTCTTAAAGGTCTCAACACTTTTTCATGGGGATAAAGTTTCCCATGTGTCAACTTTGGGTGATATATTTAAACCATAGCAAGATCTAAACCAAAAATATTGAGAACAATGTTCTGCACACATTTCTGTTTCCTTATAAAATCAGAAGCTATCTTATTTCCAGAGAAAGAGAAACTTGGGAAGGGTTGGGACCCTCCAATGAGCCATGCTGGGTGGTTGCCTGCTTCCAGCTGGTGTGCTGGAGTCTGTGTTGATTTTCTGTAATTCCTTTGATTCTTTTTTTTTTTTTCAATTTCAGATTAGTATGAGGGTGTAAATGATAAAGTTACGATGTTTGCATTTGTTGTAGTTGTGTCCTTCTCCCAGGAGGTGTGCTGTGTATCCTTACATTATGCCCATTAGGTGGGAGCGCACCCATTCATCTCCCAGCTCCCCTGCCCCCTCCTTCCACTCCCCTCCTCTCAGCTTGAATTAAATTGAGTTTTTCTCTTGTGTAGGCTGTGTTAGTTCCTCTATTGGCTTCATATTAGTTTTGAGTACATCACATGCTTGTTTTTCCATTCTTGTGGTACTTTACTAAAGAGAATGTTCTCCAACGCTATCCGGGTTAATACAAAAGATGTATGTGGATTACTGATACGGGTGAAAGATCAGGGATGGAAGTAGCTCAGGCTGACATCTGGAAGGATGCCCTGACAGCAGCCTGGAATCCTCAGGCCCACTGAGGTGCACACAACACAGGGTTTGAAACAGTCTGGAGGGTTAAATGGAATATTTAGCAACAAGACTGCCCAGAGCTAACGTTCCTGAGCCTGTCACAACAGCTGGGACTCCTGCACCCCACCTCCCAGCATTGCACACAGCACTGGATGTGTTCTGAACAGATACGTAATGATTATAAATCAAGACCTGATGAGCAAGTCAAAGTATAGAATGGGACCACCTGGGAGAGTCAAGGCAGCTAAAGTCTACCTCCTAAGCATTGCACCCATTTCTTTTGCAATTTTGTGACCTTATGATTATATGACATTGTTCTTAAGATGTTCTCCTCTGCTTATTTCTGTTGCTTCCTTGTTCTTTAATAATTAAAAAATTCACTCTTATCCTATGTCAAGTAATGAGGTTAGAGTTCCTCTATGTTTATAATTAACTTTTTGTTCTGTTCTGGGTTACGTGTATCTACTTTTCATGCTCAATAAAAGACTCTTGAAGTTTATGTTCAAGGCAGCACTTCTTGCTACTTTATGAGTATATACCATTGCTTGCCTCTCTGAACCTCATTGGTTATTGCACTGAAAATGATTGAGTGTGAGAGTTTTCTTTCCAAGTTGCCCACACCTCAGCTTATCCAGACATAGTGAAGCATTATAAATGTAAATTCTCCATCTTTTTATGGCTTAATAGCCTTCCAAGGTATACATATATCCCTGTTTACTAATTCATTCATGGGTTGAATTCCTCTGATTCTAGTAAGTCAGCTTTCATAATCAATCTGTGGTTGTATATTTCCTAAAACCATTTTCTACTAGAGTTTCTGTATTTGGTTTATATTTATTGCATCCTATTATAAAAGACAGTAGCAAGGTCTACCTATGTTAGCTATCGCCATCTCAGCTCATAATAAATTTAATTTTAATATTTACAAAACATTGACATTTTAAAAGTATTTTTGATTGTGCTTATTTTAACACTCAGTAAAACCATTTTTATCCAGATTCTATAATTCTAAAATTTACAAATTATTGTTTATGAAAGCATCACTATTTGCCTCTTTCACAGTAGATCATTTGTGGTCACTGGTCTAATTTAACTACCCCATTTGCCTAGATACTATTCCTGAGAAAAATTGCTTTTTCAGGTGAAGGGTGGAAATATTTTTGGTGTCCCGAGCACAGCACCAATAAGCAGATGCAACGTCTAGTCCATTACAGACACACCAGCCATGTATTGTCCCATACACTGCTAGCATTGCCCAAATTGTGCACACTTTACCCTCTTGTGGGGTCATCACAACCAGATCTAGGTCTGAGGTTTCATTTTTCCCTACATGCTACCTCAGAACAATATCTACTGTGTTATAGCCCTTCAAAAGGATTTGTTGGCCAGTGTGAGGGCTCCCGCCTGTAATCCTAGCATTTTGGAAGGCAGGTGGGAGAATCATTTGAGGTAAGGAGTTTTAGAACAGCCTGAGCAATTCAGGGCAACAACTCTCTCCATAAAATATATAAAATTTAGCCAGGGATGGTGGTATAAGCCTGTACTCTCAGCTACTTGGAAAGCTGAGGCAGGACATTTGCTACCAGTCTACAAATTTGAGGCTGCAAAGAGCTATGACAGCATAGAGTAAGACCCTATCTCCAAAACAAACAGAAAACAAATAAAAAGAGATTTTCTGAATAAATGAGTAATACATCAGAGCTCTGACAACATTCATACACCTCTGTAAAACTTTAATTTCATGGGGAAAACCCTATACCTGTCTTCTTTTCCCAGTCTCTGGTTGAGAACTTGCTTCAATCAGAAATATCCTATTTTGGTGGTGCCTGTAGCTCAGTGGCTAGGGTGCCAGCCACAAACAGTGAGCCTGGTGGGTTTGAACCTGGGCCAGGCCAGCTAAAAAACAACTGCAACCAAAAATGTTTGTATACATGCAGAAAAAGACATACAAACTTTTTCATGTCAATCCTACTAGTAATCAGATAAAATGGGGGGAAACAACTTTAAATGCTTTCAACAGTAGAATAAACAATAATTATGCTACTTTCTCATAGGAGATAGCAGATATGAGTGGCAATGTAACTACGGACCTATCTACAACAACATGATGATGTGGGGGGTGGCGCCTGTGGTTCAATGGGTAGGGTGCCAGCCCCATATACTAAGGGTGGGGGGTTTGAACCTGGCCTGGCCAAACTGCAACAACAACAACAAAAAAAACTGCCAGGCATGGCAGGCACCTGTAGTCCTGGCTGTTTGGGAGGCTGAGACAGCAGAATCACCTAAGCCCAAGAGTTGGAGGTTGCTATGAGCTGTGACACCATGGCACTCTACTGAGGGTGATAAGGTGAGACTCTATCTCTATAAAAAAAATCCTTTTATCATAAGGACACTTGCACTAGACTGTTTATTGCAGCTCAATTTACAATCGACAAAATGTGGAAACAGCCTAAATGCCCACCAACCCAGGAATGGATTAAAAAGTTGTGGTATATGTACACCATGGAATACTATTCAGCCATCAAAAATATGGAGACTTTATAGCCTTTGTATTAACCTGGATGGAAGTGGAAGACATTATTCTTAGTAAAGCATCACAAGAATGGAGAAGCATGAATCCTATGTACTCAATTTTGATATGAGGACAATTAAGGACACGGTGGGGGTGGGAGAAGGGGAGAGCAGAGAGAGAAAGAAGGAGGGATGGGTGGGGAAATGAAGAGCAGAGAGAGGGAAGGAGGGAGGGGGGTGGGAGATTGGTGTGTGCCACACCTTTTTGGGGCACGACAGGATTGTAAGAGAGACTTTATTAAATAATGCAATAGGTTTAACCTGGTTTCTTGTACCCTCAATGAATCCCCAACAATAAAAAAAAAAAGAACAAAAAAATTATGTGGGATGAAAGAGCCAGAGCCTAAAGACACGAACTGCACTGTTGTACTTTTATAAATTTTAAAACCAATCTATGATATTCTAAACAGTAATAGTGGCTAATTTAGGGAGACAGTAAAGACCACAACTGAAATGAATGGAGGCTTCTGGGAGTGGATAACATTCTATCTGTTAACTTATATGCTAACTACATGGATGTGATGAGTGTGCGTAAATTTTTGGGCAGATGTGAACTTTATTTTCCATGCATGTCACTTTTAGTCAAATAAATCTATTACAAAAGAATCATTATTTGCTGAGAGATTCTGTACCTAACACCTCTTCCCCACTGCTGTGCCATCATTCACCTATGGTTTTTTTCCTCTATTTACCTTAGATGTATCCAGCATTGTGCCCTTCAGGCATTTGTCAAAATTTAGGAACAAGAAAAATATGCTTCTTACTTTCCTAGAGCTTGCATTCTACTGAAAATGGACCCTAAAAAAATACATGAATATAAGTTAGTCAAATGATAGCTGTCAAGAAATGTATTAAGACTGTAACAGAATAAGTTTTGGAAAAGCCTTTCCAAGAAATGACTTCAGCTCTGAATCTTGGCTCATGAGCTAAGCCAGGTATGTGACAAACTAGGAAAATTATTGTCAAATTGAATGAAAATATCCTAAAGTGAGAACTATCTTCGTGGATATTTGGCACAGAAAACGTGAGCATGATAGAACATATTATCAACTTCATTGGAACGAGGATTAGAAGAATACATGGGCCCTGTTCCCTGGTCTCTAGTTCTAAGCACAGGAGAAGGGATTTCTCAGGTGTTAAGAACACACTCTTCAGATCTTCTTCCTTAGAAAACAGTTCTTATTCACAACGTTGTAATTTTGTTTTTCCCTTGTGATATTTAAAACCAGGAAATACATTTCTTTCTCTTGTGATTTTTCTCATGTGATATTTTTTTCTTTTGAATCCAGTTAACAATATTCACTAATGTATTCCTTAGCTATTATGTAATCTGGTAAATCCTCCCCTAATCAATGATTTTCCTGCACAGAAATCCATACATCACCACAATTTCCAAAGAGCTTCTGGATTGGAGAAGAAGGTCTTCAAAACAAACTGCTCAAGTAAATGGAAAAACATTTCAGTGGCGGCAGATTTGCCTCTAACTCTCCCTAACAGCTTCTTAAAACATTAGCACAGGGCAGCGCCTATAGGTCAAAGGAGTAGGGCACTGGCCCCATACGCTGGAGGTGGCAGTTCAAGCCCAGCCCCATGCCCAAAACTGCAAAAAAACAAAACAAAACATTAGCACAAAACAGAAAAGCCTGAATGGGAAAAACTGCCATGTAAAAATATGAACTGGTGTGTGATGTATCTTTGATCAAATTCAAGGCAATCAGCTACAAAGCAGATTTTTTTGTTGAATTTCTACAACACTATGGGAAAAAAAGTTGATGTATTTGCTAAATGTTAAAGAAATATTTTGGTTTAATCAGTGAAGTTGCAAATAGGCCATTTCAATATACATATATAATATTTGTTTCATTAAAGGGAAAAAATTCTAAGGAAATTCCTCATACTCAGTGTGCCATGGAGCTAGTGAGGGCGTGTGTGTGTCTAGCACCAAACCACTGCTGCTGCTGGGTGACGTTGGGACACAAATCACACTCTCAGAGGTTCAATCTGGATATGCAGTGGATTATGAGAAAACACATCCTGCACTTTTTATTCAAAAGTAGATAAGTGATACACAAAATGTATATATCGATAAATTATTTAACTCCCATGAAAATAAGCTCAGACTACCTACCTGTATGGGTACCAACAATCACATATTTCCTAAAATGTCTTAAATAGATTAAAAGATGTGTGTGTGTGTGTGTGTGTGTGTATATATATATATATATATACTAAATACACATAGAAATTGTGTGTGTATGCGTATCAAAGGTTCAAGGAAGCTTTTTATCTTTTGCCTCCTGATCTATCCTTTATACTCTGTGGCTTCATTTGCATGTTAAATATTTATAAATATTTATATTATCCAGTATTACACTAATCCACATTGTTATCCACTATTCCATGAATGTCCTTAGATATGTTTATATATTCACAGGTATTAAGCTGTGCTATAATATGCAAACATGTGCTTTTTCAATATGAGTAGCTAATTTAGCCTTTAAAGTTTCTTAGAACCAAAACAAAACAGATAGACTACCATTTTAACATCAGAATATCACTTTGACAGGCATACATTTTTCACAGCAGCTGTTCTCTTAACTATTCTAAAACATAATAGACTTTTCCCTAAATTGCTATGATGGAGAAATTAAATTGGGTAGAACAGATGCTGTCATCTCAGGTGTTACTTAGTTTTCTTTATTTCAGACTCTGAGGGACCACGTCGTGACCTAGTAATTGGAATAATGAAACATGAAGGAATATTTGTTGGTGCAAAAGATAAAGATGACTCCCAGGAATGCCAGGATAGAAAATGTATTAATTATCCTCCAATACGCTCCCCACTGAGATGGCAGGTGGGATAGAAGAGGAGAAAACCACCAACAGTTACTCTCACCGCAGAAAGGGAGATGGTCATCAAGGAAAATATCCCAGAAATATAACAAGCAGAATAAAAAGTGAAGGTAAGTCATTAAAAAAATTAAAGTTCTGTTACTGGCAGCAAACAGGAATGGAATAGAGATCGCTGTGTTAATTGAGGTGAGCCAGGTACAGAAAGACAGAGGTCACATGTTCCCACTCAAATGCAGGAGCTAAAAAGGTCAATCTTGTGGAGGTAGGAAGTTGAATGATAGTTATTAGAGGTTGGCAGGGTGCGGGTGGGGGATTAAACTGGTACAAAATTGGTACAAAAATGTGTATGTCTGACTACACAGCAGGGTTACTTATAGTAAGTAAGAAATTATTATGCATTTAAACATAGCTAGAGGAGAGATGTTCTTAACACACAGAAAAAGATAAATGTTTGAGGTGATGGCGATCCTAAATATCTCAGCTGATCATTACACATTTATTCATGTATCAAAATATCACAGACACTCCACAAATAAGTAAAATTTTTATATACCAATGAAAAATGTTGTCAAGTCAAACTAACATATTATTTTCTAAATATGAAATAAGTCAATGAAAAAATTTTCAGCAAAATTAGTTTGATCAGCATAGTAACAACTTCACACAAGAGAAAAACTCAATTTACCATATATACTCGAGTATAAGCCGAGTTTTTTCAGCACAAAATTTGTGCTGAAAAACCCGAACTCGGCACAAATTTTGTGCCGAAAAAACTCGGCTTATACTTGAATATATGTGGTAATTCAACTTGGGGAGGGGAGGGAGGGAAGAGAGAGGAGAGAGGGGAGTCGGTGAACTCCCACCTAATGGGGACAATGTAAAGGTATATGGCATGTTCCCCGGTGCAGGACACAGCTACAACAGGGACCTTACCTAACAAAGGTAAACGTTATAACCCAGTCGCTTGTACCCTCACATTAATCCGAAATTAAAAAAAAAAAAAAAGAATAGCAAGGGCTGGACGTTACGCATCAAAGTTGAGATCATTATAATTCCTAAATCAGTTCTAGGGAGAATATCTAGACTCCAGAGACAGTATACTTATGTGGTATAATAATATTGAATTGTGTACTGGATAAGAAAATGGGACACACATATACACACAAAAGTAAATATTTGAGATGATAGATATATCGATTTGATTTGTTTGGTTTCAGTAATCATTTCACATATATATCACAGACATCATATCATACACATTTAATATACAAAAATAATAATAAAATCTGGAGGTGAGAAAGTGAGATGTCTCACATTGCCTGATATTGGTAAATGCAATCATAACAAGCAATAATGGTGCCTCAACCAAAGCTAATAAACAGCTGCTATAAGGTCGTGAAAAATAAATTATTCAACAGGAAGCAATCATACTGATTGCAATGACCTTCTTTTTCCTAAAAAGCTGATAGTATTCTTTAGTCTACCATAGGAAAGCAGGGACCCTCAAAATGTCCAAGAAAGAGGGTTTTGATTATTAACAAGTGGTTAACTTCGATCATGCCCTCGAAACATAAATTAATAAGAAAAAACAAAGGAACAATATTTGTATCAGGATTTCTTTATTGACTAACATTGAGGTTTCACTTCTGTAATGATTCCCTATATTTTCTTTAATCTCATTTAGTCATCACAAAACACTATGGGGTACCCTATTTCTAATATGAAGAAATAAAAAATTAAATTGAAACACACTGCCTAAAATGATCAACCTATGGATACAAAGCCCACATGCTGTACACAATTTTATTGCCAATATCAAATAAAAATACAAAAAGGGTCAAATGGTGGATTAATTAATTGATGCATTTTAATAAAAATGTAAACAAAATATTAACAAATAGATTCCACGATTGCATGGAACCAAAAATGCAGCATAAATACCCTGGTAGATTCCAGGATCACCAGGAGGATTCACTGCTGTAAAGTGTTTTTATAGTTCATTATCTTAATGTTTAAAATGAAAAAATATTTTTTAACCAAACATGTTTATAGACACTAGATAAAACTAAAAAAAAATAGCTCAGATGAATGAGTCAAAAATTTACTTACTGAACAAAATAAATACGGATATTTATTTTGAATTTAAGACACAGGCAGAAATACATAATATTAGATATAAATAACCATGCTCATGGCTGCTTTTTAAAAATCACCACTTTTCAACTTTGATTAGAGTTGTAACTGTTGAAATAAAAGCTTTATATCACATGAAGATCATCTACTTTAAAATCTCCAGGGAAATTGTTAGAATATCTGGATTTCAATCAGGGTATTTGTTTAAATTAATAAGCAAAATCAATAACTTGACTACAAAATGGAAATTACCAATAGGGAAGGTTGGTGCCCGCCGTGGCACCCCATCACCATGCAAATAAAAACTGCCAGGACATGGACTGAAGGTACGTACCTGGAAGAGGTGGGCTTCCTGTTTGTTCCCCAGGACCCCTGAGAAACCTCTTTCTTGGCCTTTTATTGAAGACAGGAGTAAGGGCCCATGTGCTAGAATCACATGTTTAATGGTTGCTAAGTGCTCTTTCTGCCCAGGCTCAACTCCCATTCTGTTGCCCTGCAAATGTTACAAGATATCATACTTGCTCACTAAGGAGCTACTGATCTTACCTCATTAATGCATACAGCTGCTTGAGGGCTTGTCTCTGGCCTGCAAAACATCTCCATGCCAGGTAGGAGATTGTCTTGCACCCAGAACCTTCTTCAAGAGCCTGTAGCTGGTTCTATAAACCTCGTGCTCAATCTCCTACAAGGAAATTTAATGCAAAACAAATCCCAGTTACAGAAGCTAAAAAACTATAAATTATGTAGAAATAACTTTGTATAAAATTAGGAAATTTCATACTGAGAGAACCATAAAGGGTTTTTTTTTTTTTCACTAGTACACCTTAATATCTTGAGACTGAAAGATAATTAAAAAATTTAAAAATTAAATACATTAAAATAAAAGATTAAAGTTTCGAATATTTAAGCTAGAAAGAATTAATAAAAACATATGAGGCAGACCAAAATAATGTACACATTTAATGCAATCCAAAAGTTAAATTTCAATATTCTTCTTCTGTCAGTAAATTGGCAAATAAATTCCATGAGAAAGAATAAGAATGTGAGAATTTAAGAAATAGTTGTAATGTTAAAAGATAATTATAGTGTAATCCATCTATGCTACAAAACTATAGTGATTAAAAATGGTGTCTTTCTTCATAAGGAATAATGACTAGATAATTGTAGCAATAGAAAATAAAGAGAAAGATACATGCATATGTTTTGTATGAAAAACACACCCTACTTTCAAATTAGTCAGAAAAGAAATTTGGTGGCTGGGTGCCCGTAGCTAAGTAGTTAGGGTGCCGGCTACATGCTTGAGGGCTGGATGGGTTCGAAGCAGGCCTGGGCCTGCTAAACAAAAAACAAGATGAAATTTGGGCTCTATTTTATGAACATAAAATAAATAAATGTGCTATATCTCCACATTACATTGTTTACAAAAATAAATTACAAATATTTTAGAGTTCGTAATTGTCCTCTGTATAACTCCACTTGGATCTCTAATAAGAACCTCAAATAAGAACTTTGAATATTGAATTACAATAATCCCAGCTACTAGCACAGACGCGGTACCCTTTATGCTCATAATACATGTTCAATGAATGAACTGCAGGTGAAACAGTGGAATTCACCTATTCTCTATGTGCTCTCACAGGTGCGTGAAAGCAACTGGGGTGCTTCTCAAGGATTCTACATTTTTCTTTCTTTTTCAATAGCTATCTTCATATAGGTAAATTTGGTTATAAGTAGAGAATCACATCTGTATGTTAGCGTGTGCATGTATATGTCTTTTTAGCGTTCAGCTTTTCTTTTTTTTTCCCACTTCAATATAAACAATTGTAGATGTTGATTATACTCATAATACTTCTTCATGGCATTCTTTGGTCTGTGTTGATTATGATATAAAGTAAGATCAGCTTTGTCGCATATACTTGTGCAAAATTAGCATCATACAATTCAATTCATACCCATAATCAACACAGATAAGTACAAAGTGGCCATGAAGTTTGTGTGCAGTTGCAAACTTTATAGCCACCCTGTATATTTATTATTCCATTTTCTAAAGGAAGGCAATGTGTGCCCAGAGATAGGAAAGGCTTTCCTTTTCTTTTTCACTTTATTTTATTTATTTATTTTGTGTCAGATTAATATGAGAGTACCCATGATTAGATTTCATTGTTTGCATTTGTCAGGTAATGTTCAAGTTGTAGACGGGCCCTTTACCTGGAGGGTGTGGCCAGGAGGTAAGAGTTTACCAATCCCCCACTCTCCACTTGAATTGAATTGTGTTTTCCTCTTGCTGGGTGTGTAGTGGTTTATCTATTGGTTTCCTTGTAGTATTGTATACATCACATATTTGCTTTTCCATTATGGATGGACCCAGAAGAAATACAATCATTTTACCATAAGGACGTTTCCTCTAGGGATGTTTACTGAAGCTCAATTCACAATCATCAAAACAAGGAAAGGTTTTTCTACAACCTTTGTAAAGGTGCAATTTGGGTTGGTTCTATTTCCTTGGCTTTCACTAGAATTCCCAAGTAGCTGGCTTAGCCATTGATAAATGTTTACTTCCCTCAAAAAAATAAATAAAGACATGTAGAATATTTAGGGTGTAGAGGATTTCAGGACATCGAAATGCTTAATCTACCCAGTAATTAGAAACATACATGATGTACAGAAAGATCGAAAAAAAATGGAGTCAATTGTATTATCAAAAGTATTATCCTTTAAGTCAGAGAAGTTGGCCCTCTGACTATATGGGGTAAAACAATCACTATTTTAGGTTTTGCAGGCCAGATAGTGTGGTGTGGTCTGTACCCAGTTCTGCCATAATAGTATAAAAATAGCCATGCACATTCCGTAAATACATGAGTGTATCTGTGTTCCAATAAAATTTCTTTTCACAGTCTAAAGCTGGGTTTGGTAGCAAAATTATTCCATTTTTTATTATTTAATTAGTTAAACTTTCCTGAATATCCAAATTGACAATCATGTTTTTCTAATAAAATATAATAAATACTAAACATATAAAATAGTAATCATTGGTTTCTATATATATATATGATAATGAAACAGATTAAATGTTTGTCCTTTAGCTACTTAAATTAGTCAATATGTTACATACATGACCACCTTCTGCAGTTTGGAGGGTATGACTTCATGATGCATGTGAAGGTTGTTTTCTAGCCAGAGGGGGAAAAAAGACATTCATTTCTTAGCATCATTTAGTTCCTCTGGCTCTCAAAAATAATTTTTATTTTTATCACTACCTGATGCTACTGTTCCTGTTTTGCAGAAACCTGGAATGCATTTTCATGTGCTATATGCACCTCACACCCTTCCTTAAAAGTCATTCTAGGATGTATCAGCAGTGTTGGAAAGAGACGCAGATGTGGAGAAATGGCACATGGAGAGTGTTAATGTGAAAGCTCATGAATTTCCTGCTCAGAGTTTGTCAGATGCCTTGGTTCACACAGTGAATGTGACACTTCCATCAGCGTGACGTAGTGAAGTTTCTTAACCTTCCTGGGTCTAGGTTTTATCAGACCCCACCTAATTCATTTCTCGCCTAAATAAAAGGGGCATTCAAATGTCCTAGATTAATCTCTGCATGTCAAGCACAGGCCATGAACAATGTTGCTTATTCTTTTCCTATTTTGTCCCCTCTCTAACTCAGGATAGATTTCAAACGGAAATTTAGATACCCATACTATGATGGAATATAATTTCATGAGAATTCCTTATTAAAAACTTATACAGAAATTTTTTTTATCTCATTCTTCTCCAACTACCCTCATTATTAGTCTTTAAAGTAGTTTGCCCTAGAGAAGAGTTTCCTCAGTTGAGCCAATTTTATTTCAGATACGTAGATCTTTCTCTACTTCATACCTACACGTCAAAAAGCATCCAGAATTAGATGCAATAACACGCATTTGCTTCCATCACATTGAAAATTTCTATTTATGACCACCAGAGTGATTCAGTCAGTACAACTTTGTTTTCATTTTTTTATGGCACTTTGCTCTATAGCACTGAAAAGCTTCCCAACTCAAGCTTCCTCTGTCACTCTGCAGTTGATACTATTTCTTGATCAAACCGACCCTCGTATGGCACCCTCTGCAAAAGTGACCGTCACACAGAACGACCATAAAGCTGTTCAACCTGACAGTAAATGTCTCCAAGTCCACTTCTGTGTACTTGCCTAAAGACCGAGGTCCACTCAAATCCTACTGGCCAAACTCTCTACTTCCACTGGGAAAAGAAACATTTAGCTCCTGGAAGTATGCCTATCCCAGGCCCACTTTTTGTAAATGATACCTTGTCCATTTTGATATATTCCCTATCCCTGTGACATTCTCACCATGGAACTCAGTAATCATGAAATAATCTCTCTTTCATTCAGATTAGATTTATAAACCACTAAGAAAAGTAGGATGGATGCCTGGCAGACAACTGTGCTCCTTCTATTTTCATCCCTTCTATTCTTTCCCTAGTATCATAAAACTTCCTCTCTGCCAGGAAAAAAAGTGAAGTCTTTCGGTAATAATGTTTTAATAATAATAACAACAATAATAACTGAATCACAGTTTCATGAAACATGTCTATCAATCATCACATCGTACCTTGTAAATGTATGAAGTTATGATTTTAATTAAAAATTCAATAAAAAAGAAAAGAAAAGTGGGTTACAATTTGAACATAGTTTTCATCCAATATTTTACTTATATCTTTGAGGAAGAATAAAATTCTTTTTTCAGTTCTTATTTATATCTAAAGCTTATTTTTTGTTTACTTAAAATATATATTTATCGTGGTGAATACTTTATATGAACACTATAACACAAAAAGGTAAAAAAGAGGTACAGTAGATCCACTGTAAGTTGACCTCATAAGAGACTGTAATAAACTGGTCAACACACAGAGGTGGTCAACAGAAGGAAGTAGGCCTACTGTACTGATGCGTACATGTGGTGCATGTCCAGTCTATGAAATATAGGTCAATTCAAGGTCATTAGCTTAGGGAGGTGGTCAGCTATGAAGGTTCTACTGTAAATAAAATATTATTATACACTTTTATGATATTTAATAGAAAAATGAATAGTTTAAATTTAGTGTAATTTCAAAGATCTAAAATTATAGCCACAATAATAAAAAATTTCATCTATCCAGGCTCTTGATAAGATTTTTTAGTTTAATTTTAAAGTAAGGTCAGCTCTAACACAGAGATTTTTCTCCTTTGTAACCTCTTTATACTTCATCACTATTTGAGATACAGTGAGTGTTCAATTAAAAGAAAGCTCTACTGTCTTTGTTCTAGGTCAACTGAAGTTTCAAGGAGGAGTTCAAATGTATTATCACAGTTTTACCTACTTGGCCATGCGAAATGATGGTGCGGTGTCTTTTAAGTAGAGACAATGTCTACGAAATTATATTTGAAGTATGACCATCAATAGCTGGTTTTAAATAGTTGATCCAACTCATCTGTACAAGCTGAAGTCACCGAGTGAGTCCCGTAGGGTGTGTCAGGTGTGTGGACTCAGTGAATTATAGTGATCAAATCTAGAAACTGTGAAGCTAGGAACATCTGTGGCTCACTCTACCTTCCCTGGAGGAGGTCGTGACCTCCATGTCACCTGCAGGTGCAGTTTATTCCATTTACTCCAAAACAAAAATTGATTCTCTCACATCCCACCACAGCACATCATGTAGCAAATTACCTCTTGAGTTAAAGTAAGGTTGAATCAGAGGTTTCTACTAATAGCCGTATCAGAGGAAATCTGTGACAGATGAGCAGGTCAGTTGTGTATAGCCACCAACAGTGTAGAACTGGCACTTTGCTCAGGAAATGCACCACAGTATCATGAAGTATCATGAGTATCATGAAGACCCAAGTCGACTTTGTTCAAAGACTGAAAATTTGCACAGCAAACATCTCTCTTAATGACAGCAACAGGTTTATGACATTTACCATCATTAAATGGTATTCATTGAATTATTTTATAAAACTATTTTCTTTTTCTTTTTTTATTTTATTTATTTTTTTATTAAATCATAGCTGTGTACATTAATGTGATCATGAGGCACCATACACTAGTTCCATAGACCGTTTGACACATTTTCATCACACTGTTAACATAGCCTTCCTGGCATTTTCTTAGTTATTGTGCTAAGACATTTACATTCCACATTTACTAAGTTTCACATATACCCTTGCAAGATGCACCGCAGGTATAATCCCACCAATCCCCCTCCCTCTGCCCACCTCCACCTCCCCCCTCCATCCCCTTTTTTTCCCCCTTCCCCCTATTCTTAGGTTGTAACTGGGTTATATCTTTCATTTGAAAGCCATAAATTAGTTTCATATTAGGGCTGAGTACATTGGATACTTTTTCTTCCATTCTTGAGATACTTTACTAAGAAGAATATGTTCCAGCTCCATCCACGTAAACATGACTCTTGAGGTAAAGTCTCCATCTTTCTTTAAGGCTGCATAATATTCCATGGTGTACCTATACCACAATTTATTAATCCATTCGTGGATCGATGGGCACTTGGGCTTTTTCCACAACTTAGCAATTATGAATTGGGCTGCAATAAACATTCTGGTACAAATATCTTTGTTATGATGTGATTTTTGGTCTTCTGGGTATATGCCTAGTAGAGGAATTATAGGATTGAATGGCAGATCTATTCTTATTCAAATAGAAAATTCTT